>APFE031019504.1:16397-45788 GCA_000404065.3 Pinus taeda
AAAACTGCTAAAAATAGTAAGTTGTGCTATAATTAAGGAAACTAAAAATGCTGAAAGAGACAATGATGGGGGTCCAGATGGACTTGGCAGGTGGCCACCAATATCCACCTGGATCAAGTAGGTATACTCTAGGGAGACAACATGTCATACCTATGCTGTGGAGATCCAGGAGATCAACCTATCATCTAGGAAGGTCCTTCCAGACCACCAACTTCCTTCCCCAGAGGATGAGGAAGAAAAACAGGAAAGTGAACCCAAAGCCATTCTACCCTTTCCTGAGTGACTAATAGCAACCACGCAACCAAACCCAGAGGAGACTGAGCTTCTGGGAGAACTTAAGCAGTTGTGTGTGAAAATACCCCTTCTCCAGGCCATAAAAGATGTACCGATCTTGAGAGGTCCAAACTGGGCCCTACCATTCCACATCCACACTGATGCCTCGAACAAAGCCATAGGGGCAGCCTTAGGACAAGTTGAGGAGAAACTTCTATATGCCATATACTTTGTTAGCAAAAATGTGTCCAAGGCAGAGATGAACTATACAGTAACCGAAAAAGAGTTCCTGGCCGTAGTCCATTCACTAAACAAGTTCAGACACTACATCACTGGTTATCAAACATTCATACACACGGATCATGTTGCAATTAGATGTTTAATGAATAAGCCTGATGTGAATGCTCATATCAATAGATGGTTTCTTTTGTTACAACAATTTGATTTGACTGTTGTTGACAAGCCAGGTAAGGAAAATGTTGTTGCTGACTTCCTATCTAGATTGGATTTGCCTACAGGTGAGGAAGGGACAGTGGATGACCAGATGCTAGATGGACACTTGTTTGCTATCTCAGTACTCTCTCCATGGTTTGCTGATATGGCAAATTACTTGGTCTCAGCACAGTTCCCTCTGCATCTATCCTCAAAGGAGAAAAGCAAAATCGTGAGGAAGAGTGCCCCATTCACTTGGATCGGGGGCAACCTGTTTAAACTTGGCCCAGATCAGATCTTGAGGCGTTGTGTTGGGAAGAGGAAGTCTTTGAATCCTCCTAACTTGTCACGATGGACCCTGTGGAGGCCACTTTGCAGCAAAAAGGACTGCCTTCAAAATTCTATAGGCAGGCTACTATTGGCCTACTCTTCATCAAGATGTCAGAAGATACATCCGCCAGTGTGACCGATGTCAGAGGATGGGGAAACTGACTCAAAGGGATGAAATGCCCCTCCAACCTCAAGTGACCTTCGAGCCATTTGAGAAGTGGGGCATGGATTTTGTGGGTCCTATCAATCCTCCTTCAAAGCAGAGGTCTTACATCATTGTGTGCACCAACTACCTGACAAAGTGGGCAGAAACAAAGGCAATCAAGGCAGCGGCAGAAGAGAAAGTAGCTGAGTTTTTAAGGTAAAATATCTTCTACAAGTATGGCTACCCAAGGGAGTTAGTCACTGATCAAGGAAGCCAGTTCACCTCTAACTTGATTGAAGATCTGCTTGCTCACCCATATCATCCACAAGCAAATGGGCAGGTGGAAGTCACTAATAGAGCATTGGAGGAGATTCTAACCAACAGAAGAAAGGATTGGGCAGATCGCCTAGTTGAGGCCACCCGGGCCTACAACACCACTTGGAAAACTACAACAGGTTTCACCCCTTATGAGCTAGTTTACGGGAAGAAAGCTTTGTTGTCCATAGAGTTCGAATACAACACATTAAGGGTGGCAGTCCAGCTGGACTTAGATCTCAGCCATGCTCAACACGAAAGATTACTGCAGCTAAATGGATTAGATGAACAGAGAATGCAGGCCCTCCTCCACTCAGAAGTAGTTCAACTACAAAGGAAGATATGGCATGACCGGCACCTCAATGAAAAGCAATTCCAGCCAGGAGATTGGGTGCTGCTGCATGACTCAAGGTACAAGGATTTCAAAGGGAAGCTGAGGAAAATATGGCTAGGACCATATGCAGTGGAGAAATGTAATTACAATGGTTCAGTCCTTATCAGGACCATTGATGAGGAAGCCATCCCCATGCTTGTCAATGGGCATCGATTGAAAATCTACAGGAAACCTCTTTCGAGGCGAGAATTCATTGAAACTTTGGAAAAATCAGAGTTGGTAGTGGAGCAGAGCTCTACCACTATTCCACCCACACTTTGATCATCAAAAAAAAAAAACAGAAATAAAAAGATCCTTGGGTGAAAACCTTTCTGAGGCACCCAGGGCAGACAGTGAGGGTGAAAACCTCATGGAGGCGCCCCAGTTGTCTCTAGAGAAATAAAAAAATGTGGAATAAAAATATCCTTGGGTGAAAACCTCTTTGAGGCACCCAGAGCAGATAGCAAGAGTGAAAACCTCATTGAGGTGCCCTAGCTATCTCATCAAAAAAAAAAAAAAAAAAAAAAAAAAAAAAAAAAAAAAAAAAAAAGGAAACATGACTAATCTCTGCGAAGTAATTGCAGGTTGCAGGGAATACATTGCAAGAAAAGAGGGGCGCGCAAACGAGGACATAAGTATGTACCAGGCTCTAGGACATCCCTTCAGACACCCCCACCATGGCCACTCACCTCTCCTAGGATTTGGTCACATTCGGGTCAAGATTGGGCCTTCTACAGGAAGTTCTATGCTTTCTACAAGAAGTTCCAGGCTTTTCTATAGGAAGTTCCAGGCTTTTCTACAGGAAGTCCTGAATTTCTACAAGAAACATCTTGTAGAACCTTCGGACGAGCCAAATTCAATTTTGAAAGGGAATCTAATGGTTGGGATCAGTGTGTTAGGCCTGAGTCCACATCTCTATTCAATCCAACACCATGTGGCACCCTATTCTATCTCTTGACACCTTTGTCACCCACCTGGTTATGTGTTCCTGCACAGTCATCCAAAGAGCCCTGTTTTCCTCAAATTGAAAATACTTTTCCAAGTGACAAAACAAGTAGCAAAGGATCACACACTCTACCTATTCAATCTCCATCTAGACTCTTCATTAATGCAGCCAGTCCTTGTCCGCAAAATGGCCCTGCTCATTTAGCCTGCATCCTAGGAGGGGAAGTAGCTACAGGACATCCTACAGGAATCCTGTAGCAGCTGATCCCTCTGGAGCACATACTCTGGAGGCAAGACAGTTGAAATCCACACAGGGAACATGAAAAAGGGTTCATCTTGAACGTGAACACCTCCTCGACAGCTGAGATCAGACAGAACCTGTGCATGCAGCGTTTATCATTGAAAGATCGGGTTCCAAAGCCATGCATGCAGCTTCAACAAATAAAAGAATGGGCTCTAGCACCCGTGCACGAGGCAGTAGTTCCGAGACCAAAGTCTGTATAACGCATCCACGGCCACGCAGGTAAGTGTCTAACCTTATTCGTCAATTACATAAACCATATTTCGAAAAACTGCATGCCTATGAAAATGGTTGGATTGAACGAATTCGGTGGTCAGTCAACTGGCCACCCTCAGCCAGTTACACCGCTTCGTGGGATCCGAACAAGCTCAGTTACGTTCAGACTCGCCAACGAGCCGTGTAGCTGACACGTGTGGAGTGTCCAGTCGGTAAAAATCAGCGGACTAACAGTGGTGGCGACAGTTAATGACAGAGGGGAGGTAATGGCTGCCAGCGACACGCAGGAGAATGATGACCATAATGATGGATAATGGTTCGGTCCGGCCACCTCACCCCCTTGCCACGAACTGCGTCGCAGTTCAAAATGCTTGGATGAAAGGCTCGCATGTCCGCTGTTCATTCGCATTTGCAACGTCCTGGCCGAAGTACTCGTCCTCTGCTTCCACAATCCGTTAACCCGTTGTCGTCCTCCAAGATTTTCGGCCTGTTTCAAAGTTCTCCTGTGTCTCGAGCTCGTTCAGAAGCGTAGTTTCATCCTACAGGAAGAAGTTCTACAGGAAATACGGCACAGCCCCTGGAAGAGAGAAACCTGAGCTTTCCTTCGACAAATCTGGAGTTCCGAGAGAGGTAGGCTCGAAAAACACTTTCCCCTGCATGGTATATTTCGAAAGGTGGTGAATTGAACTGTCTGAAGTAGGGATATTAGAGACAAGTCTGCCTGTGGGTCAAGAATAGCAGTTTGCCTATGTAATCACATGGAATTTCTTAGACGGTCTTGCGTCAACATTCTCCTGTAAGGTTCCTGTGAAAAATTCCTCCTGTAGAAAAGATAAAGCACTGAGAGGGCTAGACTGTGTATAAAAATTTGAAGTTGTATGTATGCTGGGAGTAAAAAAATTGAAGTGTTGTACCCTGTCTGTGGAAACAAAAATTCCCCCTCCATACACAGACAGTCGAGTTTGGGCAGCAAAAGCATTAGAACCAGGGAATTGGTGCGAAATTAAAATATAAACACCTGAGATACCCCTTCTCGAAGTTCAAAGGAGGAAAACATAAAACAGCACTCCCTTTCTGCTCAAAGCATTAAAACAGAGCTCTCACCATGCCAGGAGGGTTTATCAGGAAGGAACCCTTGGATTCCAGGAAATTGCGTGAACATCCCGCAGTAGTGGACCTCTTCACCCGTGTCAATTGGATGACCTTCTATGATAAAATCTAGGGCCATGATGATGAAATATCAATGGAATTCTTAATGTCCCTACAACCTAAATCAAAAACACTGACCACTGTGAATTTCAGAGGGTTGACCTTAAAGCTTACCCCTGAACTCATTAGTTGAGTCACTAACCTGCCATTGGGGATACCCTGGAGCAAGGAGGAGAGAGCATTAGGCCAAAAAGCCAAGAAAGAATTCTTCCTACCAGAGGAACAGTTTGCAAAAGATAAGAACGGGGTAAGGAGGGCCAGTTTACATCCTCTGTGGAGCGAAGCCAATCTCCAAATTATGAAATAAGTTACCTGTGAGGGGCAGTTCAGTATTGTTTACAGCTATCATTTCCGGTTGCTAAAAGAACTAAGACATGGGTTGGATTTACCCCCCAGAGCAGAAGTTAAGCATCCCCTATTTTCTCTTGCAACCATTGATTGAATGTGGCACAAAATTGCAGGAAGGGACACCGGATCAGGTAGCCCATCATGGGCTCATCCAGCTCCTAGTGGAATATTCCCTCCATACTTACACTGTCCCCCTCCCCTGGGAAATTTTCCGCAACATGTCCAAAGATGACGATATAAGGATTCTGGCCAGGGAACTCACCTCATCCAGCAATGAAGAAAGGGAACACAGTGAGGCAAGAGAAAAATCCAGTGGTAGGGAAACACAGGACAGACCACCACAGAAAGAACAAGAAGAAAAACAAGAAAAAGGCCAAGTTGCTGAACCCCAAAAGTATAGAAGGCCCAAAGGCACAAACACCCAGGGAGAAACGACTGCAGAATAGAGCGGAAAGGACTGAAAAAGCCCAACCAAAGAAGGGCACAACCAAGGCAACCAAACAAGATTTGAAAGGAAAGACCCATTCAACCAAACAGGCTGCAACAGTTTCTATAGGAAGTCGAGAAACAGCTTCTACAGGAAGTCCGGGAACAACTTCTACAGGAAGTCTGGAAACAGCTTCTACAGGAAACCCAAAAACAGAGCAGAAGAAGGATAAGTCCCCTGAGCTTCTGGCTAGGGAGGCAGCAGCGGTGTTGGCTGCCTTAAGCACAACCCCAGAGAAAAAAGGGAAGAGGAAAAGGGAGCCTTCTATGTATTTTAAGGCAAGAAGAAGCATGCGCATAAAAACTGGCAGACCCCAGTCACAGTCAATAGAACCAATTACGATTGTGAACACCCCAATTAAACAACATGAAAGGTCTCCTCCAAAGGCATCCATCATCTATGAACGAGGAAGCCCGAAGACATCCACCTGGAAGGAAAAGGTTAAAATGTTGGACACAAAAACCTCTCTACATGATGCCGAAACAATTCTACAGGAAACGTTGGCTAGGCTAAAGGAGACCGAAAAGTTGGAGGAAAAGGCAGCTACATCATCCCAAGAGGAGGAAAATACTGAGAAAATTGAGGAACCAAGCCCCCAGCCCAACCTGGGCTCTTACTATAACTTGCTAGAGGTGGGAAGGATAATCCCCCAAAACTTTGCAGTGCCACTCTTCTTTGCACTGGAGGAAGAGAGAGTGAGGACCCACACCTGGATGAAAATCGCCAAGTCCAAGGGTGTGGCAGATATAGGTCCCTTGGAGGAACAGCTCAAAGAGGCAAGGAAAGAATTGGCTTTGGTACGGCATGTAGAAAGTAGCCAGCGGGCCAAGCTACAAGAAGAAAATGAGCTGCTCAAACAGCAGCTACAGTTACAGGGACACTTTATGGAAGATAGGCCCCACACCTTAGGAAAACAATAGCAATAGGAGGAGCCCACAATAGACAGAGAAACCACTGATGAACAGTGGAAGAGAGATGGGTTGCAGCCTGAGATTGAGCCACTGACTAGGCAGCTACAGGAAAAGGAATTGCAAGCAGCACAACAGATACAGTCTTTGAAACAACAGGTGCAAGAAAAGGAGGCTCAACTGGCCTGCATGGCCAGTTGCGTGATGGAAGCTCTACGGTGTAGGCAACCTGCCAAACCATACGCCCTGTACCTTAAGGATCAGTGATTGCAGTTTCAGATCAACACCTTGGCCCAAAGGGGCATTACTCCATTTCAAAACTACTATCAATTCATGGCTCTATGTGACAGCAACTCATCAGAAGACAAGGCCAAACTATCAAAGTTTTACCTACACAACTTGGCCCTTCCCAACATGAACTTGTGGGACCCCAACGCTGTGGTAGGTGACGTGCAACTTATGGCAATGGCCTATTGGCTAAATCATGAAGAAAAGAGAGCAGCAGAGGTCTGAAATGTTATGGACAGGGAAATGAACGAACCACTAATGATCAGAGCAGAGCCGGAAGACCCCTCAGCATTGATATACGCCCACCAGCACTTGGAAAATAACTCTCAGGCCCTACCATATTACATCGTCTGTCAAGCCCAAGCCATAGCCCATTTTGAGGGAATGGAGAGGCTGTTGGGGGATGGTTGTGTTCATGCCTGCACCCGGAGGTGGAACACACTACCCCACAGCCTAAAAATCAGAGAATACCACACCCCAACAAGGATGATAGAGGCCTTGGTGAGAGTACCCCTTTACAAACAATCCATGCAGATCTTCAAGCCAAATGGATCGGCCTAACATTCAATCCTCCCTTGCTTTTGGGGTTGTTGGAGGGAGTCAAAGAAGAGGAGGAACACAGGCGGTGGGAAGAAGTGGAAAGCAAAGCAGGATTTCATGACCATGAAGAAGATATCACTTCAGAGGCCTAGGATGTGAGGGAGGCGGTCAAGGCTATAAAGGATGATGAGCTGGATTAGTTGCTCAAGGACGAGCAATCCATTTAGCAGGGGGGTGATGATGAGCCCAGGAATTGGGTAACTTATTGGGCTTAGTTTGCCTAGTTGTTCTTAAACAATCCACTAGTTTTCATAGTTTATGCATGTTTTTTGAGTATGTTTATGTTATTTGAACGAATGAGGGTGGTCACTTTACCAAGAAGGCTAATACATGGTTATTTCAGGTTTTTGGACAAATTTTGGAACAAAGCCAAGCAATTATGAGCCAAGATGACAGCCAAGCATGAAGGAACAAGGGTGAGGATTCGTAGGAAGGATGTCTCTTGCATTAAATGTCCCTTCCTCGAAATCTCCACCCTCAACTCGGAGCTCAGCAGGCCACCAAAACGAATCCTAAAGGCAGCCGAGCAGCTTGGTGAAAAGTTACTGTTTACTGGTAGTTGGAACAGCCGAGCCCCTTGAGTTAAGGAGGGCTTCTAAGGCCCCTTGTAGGCATAAATAGGAAGGTTTTCAGCCTTCGTAGTTTACTTTTTGGACTATTGTTATTTTGCACTAGGGTGCTGCTATTTTCTCAGCTCATTTTTGTAGCTGTTGTTGAATAACTTTCTTATGAACATGCCTATTTTTGAGTAATGGAAAGCAACTTTGTTTGGCATCAGTCTAAGTTTCTTTAGGAGCCTGCAGCTCTTGGGGTTGGGCCCAACCCAAGTGCCAAGGCTTCCTTTATGTATTGTTATTTGTTTTTATGTCTTTGTAAAATAATTGTTGTTAAGTAGATCAACATCTTGCTGGTTACATAGGTCATGGTTGATGATTAGATAGGCTTTTTATGTGCAAAATTAGTTGATAGATTAGTAATAGGGAATATCTCTAGAAAAAGGCCATCAAGCACCTCTGATATCACCTCTCCCTCAATGGGATCATGAGCTGGGACAAAGGTGACATTGCTGCCAACAAAAACACTATTTTCGCTCCACCATGCAATTAGTAGTGTTGGATTCTTAGTTGTCGAACTTGATATCAGTCTTGATTGCATGCTTAAGGTTATGATTTCTTAGTTGCATAGTTATTTCATCTGATTTCATTGCAATTAAACTTTTGTTCCATTTCTTTGTTGTTATCTAGGTCGGAATAGACTAACCAAACTAGGTCTTTGATTTTCCAAGTGTTTGGTTGTCCAGTTTGAAAAACAACTTGCAGAGTGCCTGTTATCCTTCTTTATCTACCCATACTCCATCAACTACACCTGCTCCGTCCTCCACTTAGAACCCTTACCTTACATTTGCCTCATTCGCTTACTTTGCCATGATTCTCATCTTCTTGTGCAACATCGTTTCATCCCTCCTTGAACAAATCTAACCATCCGCGCCACTCCTCAACTCCATCCACCAAGTCCTGAACCTCACCACACCCCTTTCTCACCTCCATACTCATTCCTCCACCTTTTTCCCTCCATCAATTCTCCAAAATCCCATTTCTGAACATCCTGTAGCAAATTACAGACATCCTGTAGAAATTCCAGAATATCCTGTAAAACCCCTGTAGACTTCCTGTAGAAGCTCACGAAAGAATTTCTTAAAAGCCAAACTCTGTGAAACTCTTAAGAAGGGTGCTAGGGACCCCTTAGGCCCTCTCTGAACCTTCCCAACCTCCTGCAAACATTTCCTCTCGCCGATCCACCTCTACACAGTTAAAAATATTGAAAGCACATGCATGATAAATCTGACAACTTAATCAAAAATAAAAAAAGATGTTTTCTTCAAATAGAAGTAGTTTAGACGCATGTAGTTTACCTTCCTAGAAGTAATGGCATCACTTTCAGTAGCTTGCCTCCTCTTTTTTCGCATCAGTAGGGCTAGCTAGTAAAAATAGGGTTTAAGGGTTTGCATTTTATTTCAGCATTTCAGGTTCTTTCTGCAAGTAGATTAGCTTCCCTTGAGTTAGATTTCGTCCATCAGTTAAAAAAGCTTCTTCTTAGAGCTCATAGAAGTTGTCTTAAGCCCCTAGTGGACTTGTGCCAGCTGACCAAGTGACAGTTGCGGTAAGAGCTAGTACTTGTGCATACAGCACCGTCGCTTCCATGTTTGTTACGAACTACCGGGTTGATATAAAGTAAATATGGGAGTCCTAGGAGTTGTAGCATTATTGCTGCAATACTGGAGCCCACCAGCTGTATGGTGGGGTCCTCCTGTAAGGAAGTGAGGACCGCGAGGGATTCTTCCAAAATCATAGTACAGTCTTGCACTACCTGTCATATTTTCTCTAGCCCCTTTTGGATAGCACTAGCACGTTGTTCCCTAACTTCCGGGGGCATGGATGTTTGTGCCTTTAATCATAGTTCGGCAATCTAAAGGTTGAGGTCCAACTATATCCTCGTTGCTTCCTCCTTTGCCTCATGGAATCCACTGGCTAATCTGTGAATTTGCACTCCAACTGGTAAGTTTGTCACAATTTCTAACTCTGGAACACGACGACATGCTTCCTCTGCTATCTGCTCCAGTTGTTGATTCTGCACTAGCGCTTCATCGTGTTATAGACTAAGCTGCTCAATGTTGATTCATTGTTTGCTGATCATTTGTACTACGCGTCCTTCCCTAATGCGGAGTTCTGCTGTCACTCCGTCCTGTAGCTGGTATAATATGTCCCACAAAAGGGCAACCAAGTTTAGGCCAAGTCCCTTGATCCGGCCCACTGTGTCGTTGTCCTTCGTGTTGTGTACTATTAGTGCTCCTTCCAGCAGCATGACGGTGTTAGCCCTTTTGGCCCGCAGCACCTGCTCCACTGTCGATGTACCTGTGGCACCATATGTGGCTACCATTCATTCATGTGGAGGCCACACCTGATGTTCCTATAGCTGTGCCCTGAGGGCCCCCAACACATTATGCTGATCCGTCATCGCTTTCTGGATCACTTCCCGGGTGACCTCGCGAACTGTATCACCAATGTCGTATAGGTCACCCTCTGTCAATGTAATGGGTTCACCATCCAGTTTGGAAGCCTTGGTATCCTTCCATGGGCCTATTTGTTCCGTACTGCGCGGCCGTTTCAGTTGTGCAGATGTTGTGCTTGGGTCCGCTCCTTCTGCCGTGTCCTTTGTCCCTTGTCCTATGGTCAGGTCCGGGCCTCCTTCCTCCTGCGTCGTGGTGGGCCCTGTTGCGGGTGTTGCTGCTACTTTTTTGGTGGCCTTGTTCTGCTCTGTGGCAGCCTTCACTACCTCATGGGAAGCCCTTACCTCCTCAGCCAACTACTTGTTGCACTTCTACTGTGCCAGTAGCTTGGTGGCATCCTTCTGTTTTTGTATCATTGTCTTATCGCACGCTGCCAGATCCAGGGCGCACCACTCGAGTGGCCATGAGTCAAGCACAGCGAAAACAACATCATCAATCATGATGAAAGGAAGTTTGGCCCAATTCTACACCAAATCCTTACGCGCCTTGATATACACATTGTGCATATCCGCCTTGAAGTCTGCAAAGCTCCGCAGACTATCGTACACTGTGGGAGATAGGCGCAGCCTTTTCTTGATCCACATCCAAACGCTCGCCTCCATGAGAACCAAGAAGATCTTGGTCTCACGGATTCACGTGGCGTCCTTCGTTGCCCAGAGCGATGCGTATTTTTCTGGCTCTGGCAAGTCCTGTTCAAGGGGAGGGAACTGACTGTCCTTAGGTAGTTCCCTTATCACCAATAAGATAGACAACAGAAACCACGGGTAGTGGAAGGTCTTGCCCTACTCCTAAGCTTCTTTGCAGTTGGTTAGGAATGCCTCACAGAGGAATTTGGCCCAGTTGAATTGGACCCCCTCCACGCATTGTTCGAACAGCGCGACGACTGTCATTGGTACCTTGTTGTCGTGGCATTTTCTCATCACCTTCCTAGACAGTAGTTGGGTGGCTATGCACACCCCTTTGTCTAGAATGCTACTAATTACTTAGCCTTGCTACTTCTTTTCCAACTTGTATTTCCTTTTCATGGCCTCTGCAAGTGCCAAATATTCACTTTTTCCAGCTATTTCCACGGGGTCCCTTCCCATACAAGGAAGCCAAGAAATCCTGTGAATAAGCTCCACCGTGATGGAAATAGGCTCCTCTAACCACAAGTACCCATCGTGCACCAGACAAAGCAGTTGCCTAATGAAAAATATCGTGATCGGTGCCCAGTGAAAGTGTGGAATCCATAGTAGGTGGAGTAGCCCGGCCTCCTCCACACCCCGTAGCCATTTCTGCGGCTCTAGCAATGTAACTGACCCATCCTTGCTCTGTTTCATGAGGTTGCTAGTCTCCAAATGTGGGAACTTTTCACTATCCATGAGGTCCCAATCTTCAAATTTCATCGTGGGCATGTGGCCCAAGGCCGAACCTTCAAACAGAATGCCATCTGGGAGGAGTAGGGTTTGGAGTGAGCTCTTAACGGAATCCAAATCATTGAGTACATTTGCTTTCCCTTTCCATGGAGGGACATACTTGGGTAGTTTTGTTGCAGCGCACCGGTTGAATGTCTTCCTCCATTTCTTCATCTGCCTCGATCACTTCTACGAAAGCCTGGAGGTCCTCCTCCTCATCATCTGTCTCAAGATTAACAGTCTTGCCCTTGTCTTCCATAGAAAGATTACCAAACCGCAAATTTCGCGGAGACATGCAGACTAGTCTTGCTACCTATGGATCTCTTTTGGGCCTTGATGTTCGGGGCGATTTTGGAATTTTCGGTGCATCCCCCACCTGCAGTGTAGGGATCTGTGTGGCTTCCCTGATTGTCAACATCATTCTATTTAGGAGGTCCTGTATCTCCTTCGACAATGTCTCAAACATGAAACTTTCTCTCAAAGCCTCCAAATTCGTAAGGTCCATACCCACTTGATAGTGTAACAACTCAAAATACCAAGGGTTGTTCGTTGGACAACCACCTGTGATTTATAGGCCTTTTTTAATTCAAATTCAACCGTTGCCCCCACATTCAGCCCATTAATGCTAGATTGGTAGTAAATCGTCCCAAATCTAGTTCTGACTTCGTGTCTTAGTTTCCCACCGCCCGTTCCTCTTTGTCTTAAATTTGACATCTTGTCATGAACAGTGACACCAACAATCACTTCCCAGCCTACCCGCACGGCAGCACAACCCCCTCTACATGGGTGTGACCCCTGTGACTTTCCGATCCTGCGCGCAACCTCTTTATCACACAGCTCCCTCACATACTCTTTTATAGTCTCGTGCTCTCTTTCAACTTCTTGGAGCACTGAGACTATGCTCCCTACGAATAGTCAGGTGGTTGCACCACCTATGTGAGGCTTCAATTCGCCTTCCAGCCTAGTCCACGAGCACTCCTCAATCACCCTCACGACAGTCAGCACCGTGATTTCTTCCTTATGTAGTATGCTCCCTGGTTACTTTGTCTGGTAAGGTGCAGTCATAGCCAGTGTAGCAGAGTCACAAATGCTTGGCGAAAATCTTCTAATGCAATAGTATGGTTGTTCGTATCTAGTCTTGTCATTCTTATTTTATCAACGAGACATGCTTGCACAATTTCATTTTCCATTTTTTTATTTCCGCATCCATTAACATGCTTTTCTTCCTCAGTCGTACCCAATCTTCTTTGAGTTCGGGAAGCTTAAGGTTCCCTCGTTGAATGGCTTCCTGAATCTACATATGTTCACCTTCATCGAGCTGCATAATTCCTTTGTCCAGGTCATTGCTTATTGTCCCCACTGTGGGAGCTATTGTGTGAGGATTCCTTTCCTCCAAAACTATGGTCTCGACTCTGCTCCTCAGCTTCGGAATCCTCTCCACTCTCAGGTTTTTGCACATGGCCCTATAGGCCCATCGAATCATTGGCACGCGCAGTTCCCAATTAGCTCTTTTCACTTGGTGAACCCTGTTCAGGACTTTGCATACTTTATTGAATGCTTCCACGTGAAACATTTGTGGTGTGCATCGCCTTTCCTACTACTGCGTCATGTTCCGATTTTCGATCCTTAGTTTGGGGTGTGCCTGAGTGGGCTGCACAACACACATCTATACCCATCGACATAGGTGGGCACACAAGTTGCTCCATCCTTGCTACCCGACTCTTATTTGAAGCTGGGGGCTTCCAAACCATAGGCGCATCATCCTTCTACATCTGTGTTAGTCCTCAAAGTTTCCTTGATGTGTACCCCACCATCATGCGAGTGTTCCGTGCAATGCCCATTTCAACGCATCAAACCGTTGTTGTTCCGATACTACACTTTCAAACTTGCTCAGGAATTCATCCACCTCCGTTAATCCATCAAATGTCAACAACGCTCTTGCCTCTGTTGTCACGCAACACAATGATCTAACCATCATGTTGCAATTCAGCGTTGTCACCTCATGCAACTGATTCTTCCAGTGCTCTACTTCTTCGTCTAAATCCAAAGTGCAGGAGCTTTCGCGTTCCCACAAGATCCTCCCATCTGTAGTTGGATTCACCCAATCCTGGTCTTGCGCAGTTAACTTGTAAATATAATCAAGATCATCGTCGCTTTCATTGTCATGCACTGGTTTAATGTAGCGCGCTCCTTCGGCTGGGTCCAGTGGGACTACTACACATAGTGACTTTTTCTTGAAGATCATTTTTCACTTCTTCAGGTTGATGACTCCATTCATATTGGTGGCCTAGTCTATTCCTAACAACACGGGATAGGGATTGTTGTCATCAACAATCTCTATCACTTCAAAATCCACCTACGCGCTCGCACCTTCAATATCAATTATTACTCCTTGCAACCTCCCCATGGGCAAAATATTTTGTTGGTTTGCCATTTGTAATTGAATAGGGGACCACTGTAACATGGGCCTACCCATGCGTTCCCATATTTGCTTCGGTAAAACGTTCGCATCCGAACCTAGATCTAGGATCGCCTGATCCATTTCATATTCCCCAATCTACGCAGTCAACCTTGTTTCCCTTCCAGTGCACAATGCATGCTTCCCCAATTTCCGGATAACACGTGGTTCCCCTAACCCCATGCACCTAGTGATCAATTCCTGTAGTCCTTTAACTGCCTTGTTATCGTGCAGCAGTTTCATGCATGTCTCCATAAAGGTAGTGAGCATTGAAGGATCCATTCCTGGCTCTGGTTGATCCTTACTAATTGAAGTGGAGGCCTCCACGAAGCTCTTCTTAGCTTCCATGAATGTCTCCTTTGCGCGTTCTAAGTCAAACTCGGGTTCCTTCATAGGAGCCTTGCGAAACCATGTACTTTCATTTGGATGTTTCCCCGTATCTTCTCCCATGGCCGTACCACTTCTGAGCATCATGTTTAATTCAAGTCCTCTTTGCGCGGCTCAGACCTCATAATTTGTATATTCTGAGTCAGGGGAGGCTGGAATACCCCTTTTTCGCGCATCTTTGTGATCAACGTAGGACAGTCTATGGTTTCATGACCAAATTAAGCACAATACGAACAGGATATCCTCGTCGGATTGGTACAATCGCGGGCATAGTGGCCTGGTCCTCCGCAACTGTAATAAATTAACTATTCATGGCCCCTTCCTGGTCCCATTCCACCTCGTCCCCGAACTCGCCCCTGAAATCCAGCGCACACCATCCCCACATCTGGGTGGAGGGCTCACGTTTCGGTCTGCATCCTATAGGCTGGGGTCCAATCCATCATTAGCTCGTACTTGTGGCAGGTGCGCTCATTGTGGCCTACCGACCTGCGGAAATTACAAACAAATTGTTGGGGTGTTTGTGTATATTTCTGCAGCAAATGGCAATTGTCCGTCGTGTATTTCCCTCCTATCTGACAGATTGCGCACTATAAAGCGGCTGCCGCACTCAGCCCTACCTGCACCTCCGATCTCAGTGGCATTGGCCTTCCTCCTGCCAAAGAGTTCACAAATACTAGGCAGTGATCCTTGTCATGGCCCTGGCCTTTGCACTTTATGCACCATACTTCCTCATGTGCCTCTGGCCATGGTGCCTTATCCTGCTTCAAGCTTTGCATTTCCAAACAAAAATTCTGTAGTTGCGCGTGGATTTGTTGAACTCCCAACCCAGGGTCTTGCATTAGGGTCTCATGTAATCTCATCGCCATTTCCAACACTTTGACCTGGGTAGAAATTTTCTATTGTGACAATGTCGTCCTCAAGTGCGGTGCCAGAGATGCTACAAACCATGTGCGATGTTGTGCATTTGTCAACGTCATATTGGCTTCGCAGATTGTACTCTTCAGTTGTTGATCCAGATCCCAGGGAGTCTCGCCTGGGAGCATCGCGATCTCTTTAACCCTGATGATTGATTGTGTTTCTGACTTTGGTCTGCTAAATTCCCTGTTCAACAGGTTCTGGATCTCTGTTATCCCTGCATTTGGGTGGTTGTTAGAATTCTTGATATACCATGTTAATGCGCGATCCTGCAGTGCACTCACTAATGTAGCCTTCTTAATGTTGTCGTCTGTGACACCTTATGCTTCCCATACTGCTTTTACCATGAACCAAAATTAGTCCAGATCCTCATTCCCTACCCCTATGAATACTAGTAATTTGATCACACTCGCCATACCGAACCGTGGAGGTGGTTGAGGTGGAGTGGGTGGAGATGAGGGTGAGGAAGGTGAAGCAGGTGGCGGTGTAATGGAGGTGGTAACTACAGAATCCACTACCTTATCAAACTGATCACGCTTCTCAGAGAAACCTTTGTGATCTCGTCCTCGCTCTCCCGCGAGGGCGAAATTAAAGGATTGTTTTCTAATTCTTCATTACTTCCGCTTTCGTAGCTCTTTCCGCTCCGCGTAGTCCCAAACATTAATTTATTCACATAAACAGCTTTTCACATAACAACATATTAATCCAGGTATTCAAATATTTAATATACTTACCTCGCGGTCCTTTGAGAAAACATTGCTCTGCCTCGCTATAACTGATGGTCGTGTCCACTACGAACTCAATAATAAATTCTCCTATTTTTTGGTTGAGTAGGTGGTCCACAACTCATGCTATCTTATCTTATGAGGCTTCTAGTCTGTGCACTATTTCCAAAGTCCACACTATTGGTTTGTCGAGCCTACACCTTGCTAACTTCATGATCCACTCATACAGCTCCGACGGAAAGGATGCAAAGAAAATCTCGTGGATTTTAGTGTACAAATAGCAATTCAACCATTGTTCCTTAGATACTCACGGATTTCTGTTTTCTTATGCTACGAACTCATGAATCTTCTTGTCCAACCACTCTTCAATTTCCTTCTTTGTTGGGTTCTAGTGGCACGACATCAGACATCCCTTATGCAGATCCCGGTCCCGGCAATGGAACCATTTGTTGGCTTAGTGTGGCCTGACCCAGGTTCGGAAGTGATTTATCCAAGAAAATCCCAGTACTATTGGCCCTTTCGGAACTAGTCAACGAAGCGCAGACTGAGATCTCACCCAAAGTAGTATGGGAGGGTGCTAGAACCAGGTTTCCGCACCCTGGGGATGTCTGAAATGAGGTGATGGATACACGGTCCAACCTTCGCACTTACTACGCTACACGCACTTGCGAGTACCCCACACCCTATGATACTGTCTTCATGCAGTTCTAGCCGCAATGTGACTCGTGTTATTTACCCAAGTCTTCCTTAATTAGTCTCTGTTTGCTCATTACTTAGATTAAATTCGCATATAAGCATTCATACGAGTATTCATCAAGTGCGCGCAGTAAATAAACAGAGTAAAAGTAATGTGTAACATCAACATAAAGATTCCAGAACAGATGCACAGAATAAACTTCTCTTTATTATCTTTCAATCCCAAGTACAGACCTGACTCCGCCCTATGCACTCAGCTGCAGGGTTCCGCGCACTCAGCTGCGGACTCTACTAGGCCTCTGCACACTCAGCTACAAAGCCTCTTCCTACCACTATGACCCAATACACTTCAACTTTCTCTTTATGCTCTAACCATGCCTTTGTTATTCTATCTCTTCTCTTACTAAGCTTAGCTTTCTTTACACTTAAATCCTTGCTCTATTTATACAATGCCATGGTCCGTGGACCATGGGCAGGCTGACACAACTTTACATTAAATTATAATATTTTAGGGTGGACAACCCTATGACTCGATTTATACAATTCTTGCTCCACACCCATACTTCGTGGAGTTCTACACCATCTTTGACCAAAACATGGGCTTTAAGCCCCAAAACCTACTATGGGGGATCCCATGCTCAACAGTTATGTTATAACACTAATCTCAACTTGGTTTCAGATAAAATGTGTAAAATATACTAAAACATCACATGAGTAAATAATAGAGGAACATAAGGCCATGTTGCATGCCACAACAAAATCCATAAGAGCTTGAATTAAAACTTGAAACAATGGGCATGAGACCATTTTATTTATATGAACAGTTACATTGAAGATCGTATGTTCAACAGGGTCAGCATTCGCTTACATCCATTTACTTTCTTGTTTTACAAGTTATTTTTCCACGCATCAGGAATTACATTTCCATTGAGGGTTGTTTCCCTTGGGGTTAGTTGAGCCCATCGACTTTACCTCAATGGCCTTTGGCCTTGCATTCTAAATAGACTGGATATCTTTCATTGGTGTCCTAGTATCACCAGTTAGGCACCAAAATGTTCTATGTAGTTCCATGGAGCTTCTTACAGGCATGACATGGATTCTAGTACTAGCAATGTGTGGCAAGTCAGGTGAAGATCTCATAGGAGCTCACAATAAGCCCATTCTAGGTAAGGGCTGCAAGAGCGCCTACATCGACATGCATAGGATTCCATGCCCAAGAATGAGATATGTAGGTGGACTAGGAACTCCTTGGAGTTGGATTTGTCTAAGCTCAGAAGGGGTGGCACCATGGAACATATTAATAAACCATTGGCATCAACATGAAGCCTTGACAATGATCGGGAGGTCCACTGAACCTCTGAGTTGAATTCATGGTTTGCTCGAGAAAGTTAGTGCAATAAGAGAGATTATTCTTGGGGCGATTTCAAAGACCCCCATCTAAGATGTCACATGAGGCAGAGTCAAGATCCCTTATTCGAGTCATGCAAGAGAATGAGGATGAAAAAAAAATTGTGGCGCAGAGGGGTCAAGCCTTGAAATTATAAGAAAATATTAGGTGATCTTATCCTCTCACATATTAGGCCCTACCCATGGAACCTTCCATTAGCACGACTGATCCCCCCTTTTCACAGTTGGTCGCAAGAGCGTTGACGTGGACTGGAAGTGTTACCCTGGAATGTTTTCAAGGGATCGAATGGAGGAGAGTTAGGTGAAAGGAAATGAGATGACATGGCACAATGATGATCATATCAAAGTGTTTCCATTGGTTGGAAGGTTGGCCCATAGCCACATAGGCCCAGACGCCTAAACCAGAAGCATGAAAAGAAAGCATAAAGGAAGATGTTGGGAAAAGCCTAGTCGGATGATGTAAGATGGAAAGTGGCCAGGCACATGCCTTGTCATAGCGCTATAGGTCAGGGACTATCCCACTTGCAGAGTCAACCCGACAAGACCACCTAGAAGGTTAAAGCATGAGTCAATTGTAAGTGTGAGGAAGTAAGATAATAGGGTGACATCGGTCAGCGACATGGCCATACACCCAAGCCCGACAAAGCTATCATTAGTAGAGGAAAGGCCCACTACCAAGTTAGCCTGTCATTAGCGGAGGAAAGGCCCACTACCAAGTCAGCCTCATGTCATGAATTCAACAGGATAAAGATACATCCTAAAGGAAAGTGTCGTGATGAGCCAAGCCAGCAACAACGACCATTTGCGGAAGACCTTGGGCCAATAAGGAGGTGGTAAAGAGGGGCTTGTTTTCCATGTAAGACTAGTGCAGAGAATCCAACGGGTATCCAAGCGCATAGCTTGGGAGTTGTCAGGAGAGGATGAGCGAAGTCACATGTCTAGTGGGACCCACCCGAAAGGTGCTGGCTAATGTAGAGAGTGGAGGCCCTTGGGTTTTGAGAGAGCATAAAAAATGTGTGTGTGTGTGTATTTATATATATATAAGTATAGAACTACTACTGGTGAATTATAACAAAAAAATATATAATCGCCCCATTCCTCTAATGGTACCCTGAGGGGTTGATTGACATTACAAATAGATCCAAAGTTAAGATGGATCTACACTGACTTTATTATACTTGTTTATGGTGAAGGATATTATAATTACTATGGAGTTAAAATCACTTAATTTTATTTTAAATATAAGAATTTTATTATGGCATTACAATAGCTTTGACACATAAATATTAAATTAAATATTTGATAATTCAAAAAAATAAAAATTTATTTAATCCATAAATGACTAATTTTATCTCTTTTAAAATGTATTTTTCAAATTAAAAAAACAGAAAATCTAAAAATTATATTGTAACCACTAATAACACATGCAATTGTAATTTGTACTTATATTTTAAATGATCTATTTAGTTTTGTCTAGAGTTCATAACAAAGGGGCCTACAGTCATGGGAAGCTTAAACATATAGCCCTTTTTGGTAGGGAAAAAATGGATTTGATTTGTGTTTAGGCTCTACCTAATGAACTCCAAGGCAAAAATTATCATGGGCATAAAATACAGGAACCGGTAAGGAGGCAATTCAGACCTGTATAATTTGATTGCGGTGTAGTCTTCAAATAAATACCACTCACACAACCTAGCATCTTTGTTGAGCTGATGAATGCTACTATGTTGGGGTAATACTCAAGGAGGGGAGACTTTGTTGATAATTTTATAAGCAATGACCATGAAAGTAGAGAGAAAGTGTGAAAACCCTTCATTGTTAGGTTTTTTTTCAGAGAACTGTCCTAGACAACCATATATTTCCTTTAATTATGCGTGTCTACAATGTTGAGGCCTAGGTACACAAATTATTCCACATGATTGTAAACGAAAAATTAAACAAATATGGAGTAATGACTTAAGGAGGAAGCCAAATAGTATCGCTCGCACTGGAACTTGATGGCTTCAGCCATGAAAGAGGGAATGTCAAGGACAATGTATGGCATCATCATCTTATGTAAAAGCCCTAAGGATGCTTTGGAGACATATGTTATCTCATCCTCACAAAATAGCCATAATATAACAGAGAGGATGGGCTACACAGACTGTGAAAACAAAGAAATAGGAAGGTTTTCTGAGTTGGCAGGCAATTGTGCATTTGGGGCTAGGATTAGTTGGTGAAAGACTTGTTTCTCTCTAGCCGAGTGTTCAATGTAATCACATAAGAGCATGGACTCTATAAGCTTATCCAAATTTTTGGATTTCGGTTAAAGGAAGGTGTTGTGTATCAATTCAGGTGTGACTTCCAAAATTTTCTCCCCAATGGAGAAAATACAACAAATTTTCTCTTTAACGAACATGGCCATGAGAAACGATATGAATTCTGGGAAAGGGTACACCGTCGAGGTGACTAAGTAATACAATCCTAACACAATGACTCAGAATGTGTCTTCCTTGTCTAGATAGCATCCATAGAAGTCAAATCGAAGGTCGAATAAGTTTAGAGGGTAGGAGAAATCATGAATTTCCCCCTCGGTGTCCATAAAGTGTTCGGTGTGGCTCGAGGGTTTTGGTTTTTCTTTTTTGGGGTTTTTGACGAGACCTTTTTCAATTTGATCATGATAACAAATTGTGCAAGGATTGAGATACTGTGAATTACCTAGTAAGTGGAGTAAAATGGACATTGAGGGTGTGCGAAGGTCCTTACACCAATTAGCAGACAGTCAAGCGAAGATAGCTACAAACAGATGGCACGACTTAGAGACAGAACAATTTAAAATAGGCAGGTTTAAATTACAACGTTTAGTGCATGGGGTGCAACGGTTGGTTCGCAGAGTTTGTTACACAAGAAGAGGGAAGAGGTGGTGTGGGGGAGACATGTGGCAGAATTGGATTGGGTGGAGGCCAAGGGAGGAGGGTTATGTATCAAACAGTCTCGTGTTCGCTTTCCAAGCTCACCTAATAGTGGTATCAGCTACTAACATGGTCATTGAATCAACCCGATAGGTGGTGGACCCATTTTACCTCCTCCGGCATGGTGCCTGAGCGAACTTGGAGTCAAGGCTCGACCCCTCGAAATTAATCACAATGGTTGATATGTGTTATCCACTTTATTGACTCTGACTTTCCAAGAGCAAGCGTTGACTTAACTATCATGCTTGTTTATGCTACGGAGCTTCTCTCGGGTGAGGTCGCTTCAAGATGGATGATGATCTGCTCTGTTGGTGGTTGTTACTTAACCATATACATTTTGGAAAGTGGGGGGGAGGCCCACTACCACTTCGCAGATCTTGTGGGTCAGAAATGGTGTTTTCTAATGCTTCCTCTGATCCAGGTGGATATTAATGGCCATCTGACTATTTCACTTGGACCCCTATCATTGTTTATTTCAGTTTTTCACTTTCCTTAATTATGGCATAGTTTACTATTTTGGCAGTTTTTCGAGTCCTAAACTTCTAGAGTCGTTTTTAGGCCCTAAACGATATTTTTTGGGAAAAACACTGGTGGCTATTATGATTTTTTAACTCAATATTTGTTGACAACAATTGTAGTCATCAAATAGATATTTCTAATGAGGTATCATGTTCATCAAACGGAGATCATATCCCAAAGTTACAACCCCGGGAAGTTGATGTACCAACCTACCCTAACAGGGCCCATAGTTTGGTGTTTCATCTCCCAGGGTTAGGTTTTTGGATGTGTAGGGTTTTCCAATGTTTCTCAATAATAAATAGGCCATCAAGCCTCATTGGAACATAGTTCAGAGGCATGTAGCCACCACATCTCTTCTCAGAGATAAGCTACAATCGCCCAAGCTAGTTTATTTCCATTCTGTATGTAAGCATATTTCAGTTCTTTGATATTATTGAAATGAAGTTTTATTTTCGCTGCATCTCTATGTGTATGGTTATATTTGTAATTTGTTGCACTCTTGTTTAAATTCAAACCAATGGTATCAGAGCGGTCTACTCTTTCTCGATCCTTCTTTGCATATCCCCAATGGGGTATAAGGAGTTAGGACTCAATCTGGTTGAACCTTTGCAAGGTCAGCCTAGCAAAACCTGACGACCGCCCATGTGGGAAGAAAAGAAAGATGAGGGAGCAAGAGATCCTATCAAAATATTGCTCAAGGAGGCCCTTGAAAAACAAAGGAAAACGATGATGGATAACTTTGCCCAAATCCTTCAACTGTTTCCCACTGGTGGCGCATCCACATCCAACAGCCACTTTAGAGGTGCCACTCCTTTTAAGGTACAAGTAAACTTTGGCATTCCCATATTTGAGGGCCAAATAGATGCAGACGACATAGATAAATGGTTAAATCTACTAGAAGGACATTTTTTTTGTTCATGATTTTTCCAGCTAGGAAAAGATTACTTTTTCTCTTCTCAAAGCTACCCCCCATGTCAAGGATTGGTGGGAAACCTACTGTGAGCAAAAGGATGAAATTACACCCTCACTATTTTCAGTCGCACCCAGTTGGAATTCGTTCTGGGACACCATCCAGGAGAAGTACTACCCTGTCAAGAGCTATGAGGATAAATACATAAAGTGGACCACGTTGTGGCAGGGAAGGGACCAAGACATGTTAGAGTTTACCAATGTTTTTCATACCCTTCGCATGAAGTTGGGTATCAAGGATTCTGAGAAACATTTGGCACTCAAGTACCTGGCTGCCTACACTAGTACATCTAGGATGAGATGGAATTCCTGGACATCATCTCGCTCGGCATGACGTACCAATACACTGTCAAGATTGAGCAAAACTTAAACAGAAAAAGCGAGCTTTGGATCTGCCAATCCGAAGCAACGGAAAGGTGCCCCCAAGCCACAGAACAAAGGACAAAACCAAGCTAGGGCATCCCCGGAAAACTCACCAAAGCTGCAAGCAAAGAACAACACCGCGAAGCCGAAGAAGGACATGGGAAAGTGGTGTGAGTTCCATAAGAGCTCCACTCACAACACAAGTGAGTGTCGAGCCAAGCAGTCGCTCGTGGCCGAGCTGAAATATTTTGAATCAGATGCATGTTCTGACTCTGATCAGAACCCGACAAGGGGAATGACAAAGGGAAGCAAATTATCGATGTGAAGCCCAATGCCATCGTTTCCACCACAATGATCACAAAAGGAAGAACCTGAAAGATTTTGAATCAGATGCATGTTCTGACTCTGATCAGAACCCGACAAGGGGAATGACAAAGGGAAGCAGATTATCGATGTGAAGCCCAATGCCATCATTTCCACCACAATGATCACAGAAGGAAGAACCCGAAGATCCATAGGAGGAAGAATGCCTCTTCCACTCCTAGATGTGGGTAAAGGGTTCCCTGCTATGTTGTCGACAACGAGATCCAAAATAACCTCATTTCAGCAGAGGTTGTGAAGCAGTTGGGCTTATCAACCATAGAACACCCACAATTGTACACCATCAGGTGGCTTCACCAAGGACGGGATCTCTACGTCAGCCAGCAGTGTCGCCTTCGATACAGCATCAAGCCCTTCATGGATGAGGTATTATGTGAGTTGCTCCTCTTGATGTTTGTGATGTATTATTAGGCCAACCATACTTGTGAAAGTGACATGTTATGTATGAGTCAAGGCCTCACGCTGTTATTATTACCTTGGGAAATAAGATGTACAGGATACTGGAGGTAGCACTGCCTACCACAATCTCTTTGGTTACTGCAAAACAATACACTAAGCTCATTTCCAAAACTGGGAAATTTGTTTTCCTGGTGTTACACCCTCAGGGAAAGAAGAATACAGTGGCCATGACCTCTAGACAAGGCCCCTCTGCACTACAAAAACAAATGGACAAGATCATGGAGGAGTATGAGGACATATTCACCTCCCCTGGAGCAATGCCTCTACACTGTCAAGTCAAGCACTCCACCAATCTGACCCTAGGTGTGTCATTTCCCAAGGGACCAATCTATCGGCACTATGTTTTGGAGAACGACGAAATCAAGAGGCAAATTCAAGAGATGCTGCAGAAAGGTTACATCCCGCTGAGTTCATCGCCCTGTGGGAGCCTGATCGTGTTGGTAGAGAAGAAGGATGGTACCTGGAGACTTTGTATTGACTACTGGGTGCTAAACAAGATCATTATTCGGAATAGGTACCCGATCCCACGAATTGATGACCTTCTAGACCAACTCAAGGGGGGGGGGATATTTTAGTAAGATCAACTTGAAGTCTGAATATCACAAAGTACTAATCAAACCCTTTGATGTGTGGAAGACTACCTTCAAAGCCAAGGAGCACATTTTCGAATGGCTGGTTATGCCTTTTGGGTTGACGAATGCTCCTGCAACCTTCACAAGGCTGATGGATGACATCTTGTGGACATTCACCAACTCATTTGTAGGGGTATACTTGGATGACATCTCGACCTTTAGCCAAATTTGGGAAGAGCACCTCCACCACATCCAAGAGGTTCTCCAAACACTGCGACAACACAAGTTGTGTGCCAATTTGGAGAAATGCACTTTTGGCGTGACCCAGGTTCAATATCTGGGATACATTATTGATGAATGGGGGCTGCAAGTGGATCCAACCAAGTCCAAGTCATTCAGGATTGGCCAGCTCCAACCAATTTCTACCGCAGGTTTGTGTTGGGGTTCTCTCATATCACTAGCCCTTGAGTCAAAACACCAAGGGAGGAGCGAAAGCAAAATTCCTTTGGTTTGAATCTCAACGAAAGGCATTCGTAGAGTTGGAACATCGTCTCTGCTCTGCACTAGTGCTTACATTACTAGACTTGCAACAACCATTTGAGATTGAAACAGATGCCTCTAATTGTGCTATTGGGGTAGCCCTTACTCAACAGGGGCATCTAATGGCATATCACAGTGAGACACTTTCAGACACAGTCCAAAAGTATCCCACTTATGACAAAGAGATGTATTCCATTGTGTAGTCATGCTAACAATGGAAGCATTACATTTTGGGGAAGGAAATGATCATCCACACAAACCACCGACCCTTGTAGTTCATACAAGCGTAAGGGAAGTTGCAGAATTATCACCATCAGAAGTAGTCCACATACCTGCAACAGTTCCATTTGAATATCAAGTACAAGAAGGTCAGTGCCAACAATGTTGTAGATTGCCTCAGCCAACCCTTGATCATGGTGTTAAACACCGTTCTCAACTCCTGTGGGCATGAGACTTTTGATTGGCCACTTCTCTACAAAAGTGACCCAGAATTCAGCCACACATACTAGACACTCTTGGAGGGTCAGCAAGTTCCCGATTTTCACCTCCAAGATGCACTGTTATGCCACCTAGGACACCTGTGTGTTCCTTCAAGTGAGTGTGCCAAGATGATTTGGGAAGCACACTACATTCGGGTCGTTGACCATTTCGGGGTCAAGAAAATAGTGGCAGTACTACAAAAGTATTTCTATTGGTCGAATGTTCGACAAGATGTCGGGAAGTACATCAGATCCTGCATTGCCTGCCTCATTTCCAAACCGACCATCAAGAAGCAAGGCCTCTATACTTTGTTTCTTACCCCCAGGCGACCTTGGGAATCCATCTCCATGGATTACATGTCAGGCCTTCCTTCTACTAATCATGGAAACGACTATGTTTTTGTGGTTGTCGACACATTATCGAAGGTGGCCATTATGGCGGCCTGCAAGAAGAATATCACACCAGAAGCCACTATTAAACTCTTCTTTGAACAAGTGTGGATACACTTTGGGATCCCATAGTATATCATCTCGGTTTGGGACAACAAGTTCCTCAGTACATTTCGATCCAGTCTCTGGTCGATGTTGGACACCAAGCTCACTAAGTCCACAACTTTCAATCCCTGAACTGATGGCTTGACAGAGGTTGTCAACAGGATGATCATACACATTTTGCGCATGTACAACTCAAAGCATCCATGCACATGGGATGAGAGCCTCCCCTACATCCAACACAACTATAATCGGGCTCTCCAAAGCTCGACTCACTACACCCTTTTTAGGCGGGCTTGGGATTTCAGCCAGTATGTCCCATTGATGTGGCCATACCATTTGTAGCTACTCATGCAGATTTGTCTCAAGTCTAGTCCAAAGCTGGCAAGGCAAACAACTTCATTGAGCACATTCAACACATCTACCAACAAGTCCATGACATATTGGACAGAACCAATTCTAAGTACAAGCAATGGCATGATCAACATCGGGTGCTAGACAAGTTCCATGTGGGTGACAAAGTTTGGCTACATTTGTAGAAGGAGCGCCTCATTGGGCCCCACCGCAAGCTTCGCCTGCTCCGATATGGGTCATACACCATCACCAAGGCAACAAGGGACAACGCCTTCGAGCTTAGTATTCCACCATTCCTTGGTCTGCACCCAGTGTTCAATGTGGACTGGCTTCGACCCTACTTTACACTATTGTGGGACACATCGGACATTGCAAAACAACTCACACCAATAGAGTTAAACCTAGACTGCGTGGAACAAGCCACAACTAATCAGATCATGGACACACAAATCAAGAACACCCAACAGAAAAATATCCAACCATTAAGGGAGTTTTTAGGTCTAAAATGGGCCTCCTAAGGAAATTATAAAATAATAGTGGAAATAATAAAATAATATTAGATTACATCATCAAATTTTAGAGCGAAAAAAGAAAAACTATTTTTTCAACCCGTATTTTCAACTTATCTCTATATGGGTTTACTCAAATTTTGAGTGGAAACAATCGTTGGATGAAAAATTTGATTCCTCATCCAAGGAGTACCCATGTTACATACTTTTGATGGACCCTACTACACGAAAAGTGGGAAATACATGAAAAATGTGATTGCAATCTCTGTGTGTATGGTTATGTTAACACTCAGGTTGTTCCCTGCTTCCTAAAGGGAATACGGCCGAGGTAACCACTGACCAATCTTTTAGCTACAGGTCCTAACCTACCTGTAACCAGAGAGGGCTCTCTCTTTCTAATTTAGCTTTGTTGGTGGATGATTTTAGGCTAGTTCTGGTGTGCTGTTTTGTTTGACTTTGGTGGGTTGGTGAATCCAGACAGAGTTGAGATATAGATCATGGAACAGTCTGGTCCATTGGGCAATGGAGTTGAGGTAGTGTGCTGCTGAAGAATGTTTATGAAGGCAGAGTGTTGCTGCAGAGCCAGATAGGCATATGTGAAGCAATTTTACCAAATTTTTTCGATGAAGTTATGGAATTAGTGAGTGAAAGGCAACTAAGAATCTTTCACTATGCTAACAAAGGAAAAATGAAAGTATTGCTTAAGAGCGTTTAAGAATTCTTAAACAATATTCACAATGATAGAATTAGTTTAGACATGAGCAATCAAGAATTCATATCCATGGCTAATCCAAAAGAAAACATATTTAGAAATAGAGATTGAGCATAGGGTGTTCAAAAAACAAAATCCTAGGCTATTCTTTTTCTCTATTTACTATGATCATGAAAACATAAAAATTATGGAATACACAGAAAACACATACACGGTTCAGAAAACTTATTGCTCCAGCAAATGACACAGGAATTCTATAACATAACAGAGCTATTCATTTCCATCTTCAAACAGCATAGGAACCAGGAACTCCACCAGCAATATGTATTATCAAAAAATGTCTCAACTATACAATAGAGCTCTTCAGAAAAGATTTCACTACAACCGACCCTCAATACGTTCTCTGAGGGGATATATATACAAATAGGATACAAAATATCTCAATAGTGAGTTATTGTGCAATAAATTGCATCACCAACTCTCTTACAAAAAGTAAATGAAAAACATAACTACAACATTTAATGCTGAGATGGCAGCTATCTTTCTGCCAGACAACTTTTGACTTTATGGCTCAGAAAAGTGGGCTATAGTTGTGCCTTTAACTCTGCGTTAATTGAGCCTGCTGTCTGGGTGCGTTGGTGAGTCACTTGTACAGATGCTCCCTGTGATACCTGTGTGTTGATCTGTCTGCTGACCTGTACCGTGACTGAGACTTGATTTTTCTCAAAAAGGAATAACATAGTGGCATTATCTGGGCAGAATTTCCAGCATTGCCTGCCACCAATCAGCTGGAGGTAGCTGATGCCTCCTTATTTTCACCAGTGTTTCATCTGCTTCTGTATATCTGTAGAAGTTTGGAGGCACCTCAAACAGATGATTTATCTCATGCTCAATAAAAAATAGATTTTCTAACTTGTCATACAGAGACTGCCTAGAGGGAGGCCCTGCTTCTTCTGTGGAGCTGTTATTTGATTTTCAACATAATTGTTGATCCTGGTAATATATTGATTATATGACAGCAGCTATCCTGTGCCAGTCACTAAGCTTGTCAGTCCTTTATCCTGTAATATTGTCATTTTTGCCCTGAATTCATCAATTTCTGCTTTCATTTCCTGACATTTTCTCTCCAAAGTTTGAGTGAAGTTTCTCAAGGTTAGCACTTTCTTAGCTGTCAGGATGGTGTCTGTTCTGCTGTTTATCTCCAGAGCTGCCAGTTCCTCCCTAGTGCGGTTATTGAGGAAATGTATCATTTTATTGGCCTGCTCAGGCATTATTCCCAGTGCTGTTCTGGCTCTTTGTATTTCCACATGAGCCATGCCTATTAGTTCAACCTGCTCATAGATTGCCTGGATTGACCTCCATTGGTCCTGTATTGATTGGCCAATTTTGGCCCAAATTATCTTCTTTATTTCCGCTAAGGTCTTGCCCAGGAGCAATTCATTTTCCAAAGTTTTTACTTTGGCCTCTAAGGCCTTTATTTCTCTTTGTTTTTCTGCCACTGTCATCTTGGATTTATCATAGCTGGTCTCCAGCTTGGCCAGACTATCCTTGGCTTCATTTATTTCTATTACTTGAGTCTCAAGCTCTTTGACAGCTTTCATCAAGTCCTCCATACTCATGCTGGATTCTACTGCTGCTGTTGCTTCTGCTGTTGCTCCTGTTGCTGATGTAGCTGTGGTTGGTGCTGGAATGGCAGGACGGGCTGTTGTTGCTTGTGTAGGAGGGGCAGGTCCAAGAGTTGTAGATGTTTGAGGGGGCTGGGGGGCTGACTCCCCTTGCTTGTCCTGCAATGCCTTCTCTAATTCTGCTTCCATTTGTAATATTCTTTGATTCATCACTAGAAGCAGCTCCATGGCATCATCTACTTGCTTT
>APFE031019510.1:8655-21032 GCA_000404065.3 Pinus taeda
GGTTTTTTGCCCTAGAAGGCAACCCCTCTCTTTGTATGAGGGCATTGTATTTGAGGCTGGGTAATAGATGTGTATTCTCTGAGCGAGAAACAGAGAGGTGAGACTATGAGAAAAAACAGAGGATATTACAATGGATCTACTGTAGGTTGTGTCTCTTCATTTTGCTGGACAATATAAAGGAAGGACTGGTTGTTCAAGGTGGACATAGCCCAAACTGGGGGAACCACGGATATCTGTGTCTCTCTTGTTTTATGCGTTTTCTGTGTTTATATTTTTGCAATATTTTATGTGTTCCATTGCTCCGTAATATATAATTTTCTAACACTATTTTGAGGACGGAAGATCTGACAGTTAATTCCATTAACAAAGTAGGAGGTGGTGTTGTAATGACAATGAGTCAAAGTGGTAGCCCTTTTTCAAAAGGACCACTCTTCTCGTGACTTGTTTTAGAAAGGATTCAGGTCCCAAACAAAAACTGGTAAGTGACCTCGTCTGTTCCTATCGCGATGTGGAAGCCTTTAAACAAATTGTATTTACTGGGGGGTTAGAGAATATAGTGAAGAGATGTGGGCTAAGTGTAAACATCGGGGTGAACTCCTTGTAAAGGTTTGGGTTCCAAGAAACTGGAGTCATAGGGGCCCTGCAAAAGAAGGCTGAACCCTCTCATGTTTTACATGGAACCCTAAGAATTGAAGGGCGTAAAGAAGTCAGGGAAAGCTCAAACCCTAAGGAAGAAGGATGAGGAATATGGGGGGGATTAATGGAAGGAGAAGGACCCCATGGTGCTGTTGAAGCCCTGAAAATCGGGTCGACAACAAGGGGGATACCCATCCGGTCTGGACCTTGGTTGGCAGCTCCTTATCCGTTTGGTATAGCGGGTTCGACTGGGGATAATGGGACCAGTTTCCCAATATAAGGGTGTGTGTGTGTGTAGAGTTGAATGAAGCTGATCTAAGAGTACTTAAAGCTAATTTAATTTAGATTCTTAAACTAACTCTATGCTATTGTAATATAATGAGAAACAACACATCTAATCTACTCTAACCCGGGGTGTATATCTTCTATTATGCGATCTAAAGAGATTTCAAGATCATTCAGCTATCATAAGAATAGAAATCAATTAAGATAAACCACTTTGCATAAGAAGTTAGGAAAAATAGTTGTGAACAACATATCGCATAATAAGTTATTCATATATCAAACATAAACAAATGAATCCACCGTACAGAAGTGCCAAATGGTAACTCATACATTCATGCAATAACATATAAACAACTGAAAACTGTAAATCACTTCAAGAATATAAGCAGAAATGGCCAAGAGATAGAAGTACCATTTATGACTAATCCTACTCATAAACTTCAAGAAAAAATGATTTATCTCTACTTGTTCTAACATCTACTAAGAGTACAAAAGTGCAACATCAGTAGCAGACATCAAATGCAAATATTAATAAATCTCGATCCATCCATTCACCAAAACCTCCTCTGAGGGTGCAGAAGTGCATGTTCTGAGGACAAGTTTTTGACAAATTTCTGGACCCTTCTCTAAATGCACGAGAAGGGTTAAAATACTACTTCCTAATCCTAATAATAGTGTCTTTACAAAATTTAGGATGCGGTTTTCAAATGACCGTCCTTTTTCTAATCTAATAAAAAGAAAAAACATTTCTAAAATAAGGCTACTTCTGAACTTGGTCCTTAAAACTGCAAGTGTTCATCATGGGCTTGAGAAGAGTCGGTTGACTGACTTCTGCGCTGAGCTAGGCTGCGAAAACAAAATCTATGAGAGCTGGCACTACTTTTTCGGCTGCATTTATGATGCATTTCACAGTCATCCATTGACTATGTGGCTTGACCAAGTATGCCCAGTAACACTCCCAATTTACCCTGTTCAATGCCTGGATCGCTTTTCCCTTTTCCTGCGCCTTCTGCCCATTCTGCTTCCAGTCGTAGTCTATTTGGTAGGTACCCCAGGGTGGTTTCTTCGATTAAGTTGGCCCTGTGTAAATTCTCATTTACACAGTCGATAAGAATGTTTGCCTGTGTGGCCGCTGTCTCCGCTGCTTGTTCCGCCTGCCTGATTTGATCGTCCCATTTATTAAAGAGAAATTCTTTATGATTCTCGTTTATTCTGGGTAATTCATAACAGCCGTGTAAATATTATCAGAAAAGATCTTGGCCCAATCCATAATATCGGCGTTTGTGGCAGCGTCTATTATTGGTAGCCATTCAGACGAAAATTTATTGATGTTCGGCATCCCAAATAGTTTACAAAGCATGGCCGCAAAAAAACAATACGGAGAGGTGAGGGAACCAGTGCTGTACATACCGTTTTTATCCTTTTTGAGTGGCTCCTCTTTTCTGGACCAATCTTTAGTGGTTTCTGCTAGGTTTGGGTTCTCTGCCGCAAATTTCTTGACAAATTGTGCATTGTAAGTCGTCTGCGGTTCAGGAAGATGATACATAAGCTTTAAATCTTGCGCGGCAAATGATCCTATGAGCCCATGTCCTTGAACCTTGAATGGTCTGTTGTTCAACTCTGCATTGTCAAGTATCCACTTGATCATATCTGTGTATGGTAAAATTTTGGGCCTTGCTGCTATCCGGTGAAGAAATGAACATGCTAGCTCCTCTAAGGACGCCTCGGAAGAGCGTTGTGAGCCCGCGACAGTATCAACCTTCATTACTCTAGGATTTTATTCCTCCAGCAGCCTGTACATGCTTTCCCATGTCGAAATCCCTGCGTCTCTGTTGCAGGCAGTGTCTGTATAAAAAGGCGCCATCTCCTTCATCTTTTCCTTCGCCTCGGAGCCTTGAGCTTTATTTTTCTTCCCCATTTGCTCCTGCGTTTGGCTTTGAATCGTCTTAGCTCTTCGTTCTTGCATATTACGAGTGAAGTGGAAATGACTGATTAAGAAAGGTGATGGGAGAGTTTTAAATGCAACAGATATATTAAATATGCCACTTTACGTGAAGTAATTCTTTACAAAAGCACACGTCTTCATTTCATTTAATAACTGACAACTAATTCATTTATTATCATTAAAAGCGCATGATCTTGAGTCAGATTATGGTAAGTGGCTTTTCTTTGAATGGCGTGCCCGAAGGATTCGTGATTAAGTGATTTATGATTTTCTTACGTAACATCGAAGATTGCGCCATTGCAAATCGCAAGATTGTAGATTGGATCGTTGTAGATTGCACCATCGCAGCAATCGCAACATCACAGGTCACAGAAGTTTAATGTTTGCCAAATCTTTCCAGTTCATTTATGCGATATGTGATCTTGCGATCAGTGTTATCACAGATCGGTAAATCTTGAAGTTTTTCCTTATGAGTATTACTTCATTACGATGCGATGTTATGCTTAACACGAGGGTCTTGCGCATACTGATGTTACAGAGGAATGGAGGCATTTTCTATCCTTTTTTGCAACACAGTTTTAAAGATATTTCCCTCATCGTAGACTTAGGTTAAAAATATTCAAAAGACCTTTCTAAGCTTACGATGGTAACCTTATTTTGAAGAAAGGAAAAACTTGCTTTTTTCTTAAAAAATTTAACTAAGGGTCCCCATTCATTTAGTATTTTGGACAACACTTGAATGAAAAAGGGGGGGGGGGGGTTGTTGCTGGCCACAACAGGTGCATAGAAAACCTATTGAGAAAGGGGAAGGGAAGGACATGAGTGCATGAAGGATTCCCAACCTTAGATTGATGGAAGTTTTTTTGGTAAGAGAAGGAACTTGCAATCTTGAATCAGGAGGGCTTATTTCTTGTCCAATTGGGACTCTATTACAAGGCCAAGTCCATCTAGAGCTAGGAGCAGAAGGGAACACTGAATTTATGGAGCTGGGGGTAATGGGAGTTGAATCTTAGCAAACTAGAGATAACCTTGGAGACAACACTCAAATTCCCACTGGCCAAATGCAAGCATAAGAGGAATAACCTTTTTGAGAAAGATGAAGAAGCACCTTGATAGACGGGCTCAAAAAGAAATAAGGGTAGAGGAATTCATTGCAAGTTAGAGGATAATAATCTAGTCCTAGGAGCAGAAATTTGACTTGATACAACAATGGTAACCTATCAACTCACTTTGGTGGGATGTGCAAAATGGAAGTACTTCACATCTATGGAAATTAGTGAATGGGTGAAGCAGAATTTGGGAAACTCCTAGGTAGGCGAAGAAGAGGTGATGATACTTGTTGCCACTCAAAATAGTAGGGGACCTAAGGGGGATCCCTAAAGGGAAAATGCTAGACCAAGGGAAACCAATAGAGACTTAGCCAACTATCACCTCAATTAAGGATCCATTCTATTTACGGACTTTCACCGATGGGAAGAGACCTGTATATTATGGAGTCATCAATGAAGGATAAGTTAATGAAAGGATGTGGGGTGACCCAAATAATCCCTTTCTTAGAAGAGTTAGAAAGGTAGAGATTTCTTGATTTCTAAGAAGGGTACAATGTCTTCTAGAGAAAGGAAGGGAGAATTTTAGGGTTAGGTTTATGGGATATGACTTATGAAGGAATTTCCCAATCCCTAAAATCCTTATGGAAATTGGTATCCTGAATGGTTCATGAAGAAATGTATTTTCAAAGGAATGGGACTACACAGGACCAAGTGGACCCAGTCTAGGATAGGGGGAATAAGTATAGAAACCAATGATGTTCTTACCCTAGACAAGGTGGGAAACTGATAAAATAAATATTTTTTACTTGAAGATGTTGTTTTGACCCTATGAGGTACTATCCTTGGGAATGACAGGGAAAGGTTTGATCCTGGATCTAGGGCTTGGATTTTCTTCCAACTCCACAATAAAAATGGCTTCAAAATTGGAGGAGCACTTGAGGAAAGGCCAGTGCAGGAGACCCCAAGATATTAAACTTTTTGGAGGGCTAGCTCGTCAGGAGTTTGATTCCCTAGATACCCCAACTTGGCTAGACCTCAAAGGAGGTGAAAGAATATGATTTTTAGTGACTATCCTTGGTAGATCAGTTCCTTGATGTTTGGGAGAATGGAGTATTTTATGAATATGCATAGGATTTCTTGGTTCCCAGTCTAAGGCCTTAAGATCACTTCGCTAGCCTTCTAGGTAAAAAAGAAGCAACCTTGCATCTTTATACTTCGATGTGCATAGGAAATGGATTATCAAGATCAAATAATTTTATAGAATTACCGCTAGGATATTTCACTCATAATACATGGGCCTTACATTGAGAGATGCTATAATAGAGATAGATTCCATAATTTTAAGAATTAAATGCATGCAACAATTAGTGCTAAGACAATGAAAATCCCAGTCCAACGTATATGAAAAAAATAAAAAATAATAACATTAAAAAACATGCACTTACATGTAAAAGAGTATATCCAACCATTCAAAATTGAAAAAACAGAAGCTCCAAGGTAAGATAGACCAATATCCATACATCAAAATTCATCCATAAATCTCCAATTCATCTTCTAGAAAAAGTGCGAAATTCTCAAGAGAGAGAAAATATCCAATCTAAAGTGATGATGAAAAAATGATCTCATATCACTTGTATTTATACATAACTTAGGAGTTTGAATTAGCCTGCTTGGCCTACATAAGCCCCAAAAATAAAATAATGTTATAATAATTCAACTCTTGGTGCCAAGCCCACCAAACTAGCTCATAAATGAAAGAGTGAGCCTCTCAAGAGGTCAAATAATAACCTATGCATATTGTAGGGTCATCTAAGAGGCCTAATGAGGTCCATGGGTGCCATAATTAAGAATATGACCCTCAAAATAAGTGGACAAGGGGTTGGGCCCTTGTAATAACCTGTGGTGCTCCAAATGACATGTGGGGGCACACAAGTGTTCTCACGGGTCTCCCAAAAAATTGAGGATGTATGTAGATTGTCCGCAAGGGATAGGATGATGGTGTAGGTGATGCCACATCATCGTGCAAGTCTTGGATCATTTTCCAAGTGTATGGTGCAACTCTGGGGCAAGCTGGGCATGATGGATATGGTGCATCTTCCTTGCCCAATAAGTGAACCACGAGTAATCTCTGAATGGATGTGGGGATTCGTGGAGTGTTTTCTGTTGCTATGGAGGCCCATGGCTCTCAATGCACACCATATATGTGCCAATGTATCTCTCTAGAGGATTAAGACCCCATATAAGGAGACCAAACCCAAAATGGAGACCATGAAATCCTACATAAGATCAAATGCGTCCTCTAGACTTCCAATACAACAAGTGATTAGAGAAATTGAGTAAATTATCTTACCAATCATGGACCATAGGTGGGGACTTCATAATGGCCTACCCTTCCATAATGGGCTTCAGGATGTGTCAATATATCCTAAACTCAAAATGGGGTTAACCAAGTATCGTATTAAGTGGTTTCTACTTATAAAGGGGATAATATATTCAAGGTACATCCTTTAAAAGGTGGTGGTATGTGACAGATAGGTGAATGAAGTAGGGTATGACAAGGGGGAGCCCTCGGCCACATGCTAGGGTAGAAGGGTAGCTAATAAAAGGGAAGCCCACACTTTGGTTTATAATGTATAAGAGGTAGAAATCATTGTACATGAGGTGTCCTGACCTTGATTTTTCCACCCTTCTTTATATGCCTTTTGCCTTTTTACAAGTGCCCTCATGGGTCTCAAAAACAATTGAGTATGCTTGTAGATTGTCCGCAAGGGTTAGGATGATGGTGTAGGTGATTCCACATCATCGTGCAAGTCTTGGATCAGCTACCAAGTGTATGGTGCAACTCTGGGGCCAACTAAGCATGATGGACTAGGTGCATCTTCCTCATCCAATAAGTGAACCACAAGCAATATCTGAATGGATGTGGGGATCCATGGAGTTCTGTTTGCTACTGTGGAGGCAAATGGCTCTCAATGCACACCTTACATGTGTTAATGTATCCCTCTGGAGGATTAGGACCTCATATAGGGAGAACGAACCTAAAATGGAGACCATCTACAATCCTGCATAAGATCCAATGTTTCCCCTAGCCTTCGAATATAACAAGTCATTATATAAATAGAGTAAATGAGCTTACTAATCATGGAACACAAGTGGAGACTTCATAATGGTCTGCCCTTCATAATAGGCTTTGGGATGTGCCAATGTCTCCTAAACTCCAAATGGGGTTAGCTAAGTATCCTATTAGGTGGTTTCTACTTCTAAAGGGGATAATATATTCAAGGTACATCCTTCAAAAAGTGGTGGCATGTGAAAGATAGGTGAATGGTGTAGGGGATGAGAAGGGGTATCCCTGGGCCACATGTTGTGGTACAAGGGTAGCTAATAAAAGGGAAGCCCACATTTGGGTTATAATGTATAGGAGGGAGAAATCATGGTACATGAGGTGTCCCGACCTTGATTTTTCCACCCTTATTTATATGGATTTTTCCTTTTTATGATTTTATTTGATTAACTGCCTCAGGCTCAAGGGGTAAGAGCATGATGTATAAGATATAACAGTGAATACAACCTTCCAAGGTAGGGAGGTTCATGGACCACCAGGGTTGGGACAATCATGGGTTCCTATATGATGAAGGAGGTTCATAAAACTTGTAGGAACCATGGTGATGGCCATGATGATGGGGTAGAGGTCATGTATTTTATTTTTTTTATGTGCTAAATGTGTTTGGCCTGACCATTTTTTTCATTTTCTGGTACATTTCCCTATTGAATGCGACCAAATATGCTTTTATCTTTCCTTTTAGTTGCATCAACCTCTGAGCATGATTCTAGGCCATGACCCAAGGTGTGGGAAACGAGAAGGGGTGAGCTAAACCAATGTGGCCCTAGTGGGGGAATGTGGAACTAGGTGGGAGAGATGATGAATGGAGTGATAATGAGTGAAATGGGGTAATATAAGCAGATAAGGGAGCGAGACCAAGCAACCAAAATTAGGGTTTTCCGTGAAATATCATCCCTAAATCCAAATGGCCAGTAAAATAGATCCCATGGGACTAGAATGCAAGGTTAATATCCAAAAGGGATCTAAGGGACAAGGGCATAAACCTAACCCATTATTTCCACCGAATCCCCCCATTAATCGATACCCAAAAGTGTCCATGATAATCAAACTACAATACTCAATTATCAAATTAAAATGCATACCTTTAGGTTTGGGAGGCCCACCTTCAAACATATGATCATGGAAGATGGGCAAGGGACAACATGGTTGGCTTAAGTGGTGGAGAAAATGCATATTGAGCTAGTTGGTGGCTACAAGGGTCTCCTGGATGCCAGCTGAGGACCATCTTGGAGAATTTTTTTCTCCTAGGGATATCACCCACAAAATGGTGGGTAATGGTACTTGCTTGAGGATGATTCACCTTACGATTCATGAAAGTTGAAGACATGACCTGGGTATTAGAAAGAAACTAGAGCATGGTGAGCATTGCATATTCACCCTTATTACTCAAAAGCTAGACCTCGCTATTTGATGAAAACAAGGAAAAAATTGAGGCAGTATTAGTCTGGGTAAGATTACTTGCACTACCAATTTTAATGTGGACCAAGGATGTTTTCAAAGCGATTGGGGGGAATTATGGGAATTATTAGAGGTGGAAATGTCCTTCCCTTCCATCAGATCCATAAGGGTAGCCATAATCATAGTAATACTTGGCTTGCGCAATGGAATCTTTAAAAATATTAAAATATTATTTGAAGAATAGAAACATCTACAAAATTTGGACTATGAGGAGGTTCCATTTCGATGTTGGCGATGTCATAAATTAGGGCACATGGCTAAGGAATACCCTTTGGGGTTCAATGGTAAGAGGAGACAAAACTTGGCAGGGCTGGTGTTTGGTGGATTATGGGGTGCAAGGAATGACTTCAGGTCAAGGGCATCGGGACACATGGTTACTCCTCCAGCTACTCAAGAGGATAGAATGAAAAATAATAGCAACACGTAAAACCATATAGAAATTGTAGATGACAGACAAGAAGCTCAAAAAATCAGAGAGGATTTAACAAATGGTTCTGGCTCCATCTTGAGAACCAACTCTCTTACTCCAGGTAACATCACATCTTTAACTTATTTTCCCTTTTCTTATATGCTTTTGAATGTTTTTCTAGTCTCGGGGCTTGGTTCCTCCATGCCTCTTCTTTCAGGGAATGACCATGATAATCTTTTGGATGGCATTGTATTTTCTACTTCTCCTTCCTATTAGTCTAGTCTTTCATCTTCCTCACTCACTTCTTAAATAAGCTATGGTTACTCCCTGCACAAAATTGTAACTACAATCACACCTCTAAGCCACCTTACTAGTCCCTTGATGACTGTGCCAATAGTTAACTCTTATAATATTCAACCCATTCACAGAAAGACACCATAGTAGTTCACTTGAGGGGTTTAGGGTTTCTACATGAAAAAACTTGTAATGCTAAGGGAAGGGGTAGGAAGTCTAATATCTCCAAAGATTATATTAAGGCTCAGATAGACATAATAGATGGAAAACAAAAATTATGGAAGGGGTAGTTAGAGCAGTGCAGTCCCTAGAGTGGGTTCCCAAATGATAGATCTCTCTTTTAACTGTAGGTATCTTGCTAGTACTTGCAAAAAATAGCCTTGAAAAGACTTGTATTTTATTTTGGCCTGAATATTATTATGCTTAAAGAGACTTTAGGACCTAGAGATTTGGTTAGATAGGTGCTCTCTAGGATGTTTCCAGGCTAGCTCTTCATTACAGTGGATGCAAGAGGGTGATATGGTGGTATTTCCATGGGTTTTAATCTTAGAAGATTTAGGATTGATAATTGCCAGATTTTTGATTTGGTACCGGGAGCGAAGGTCTACTCAACTGAGCTTGGACTAGACATCTTGACACTCAATATTTATGGCCCATGTCTAGATAGGGAAGCTCTTTGGACCTCTCTATTCTCAAAAACCTTTATGAAGGCTAACAATCTGGTGATAGGGGGGATTTGAATTTTCCACTAGGGGCTTTGGGGGTTTGGGGCCCTCATGCTCATGAAGACCCCCTCAAAATTTTTTTCTCTAGGAATTTGATGGAAGGGAAGCTCCTTGACATGTATTTGATCAAATATAAGCCAACTTGGAGAAATAGACAAATAGGGAACACCATGATGAAAAAAGGATAGATAGATTCCTGATGGCTAAAGAATTGGTGTGTAATATTCTAATGTTTCGTTAGTGTATTGGAACAAGAGGTGATTCAGACCATCATTCAATATGTCTAGAACCTAGCAGAAAGCCAGGAAGCCCCTTCAAGTTCAATCCTTCATGGTTGAGTTAGGAAAGTTAAAACAAGTTCATTAAAGAGAATGGACCCCTTTCAACCAACTTAATCTGCAATCAATGATTCACCAATTTATGGAAAATCTCAAGAAGGTGAAACAGGTCACAATTCAGTTGGCCAAACAAAAAAAGTTGAGAGATGAAGAAGACCTAAAATTGATCAAGGAGGAAATAGATAGAATGGAGGTTCCAAAAAGCAGGGGTTATGAGATAGAGGAGGAAAAGGATAAACTTCAAGCCCTAGAGGCTAGGAAGAGGAAGATGTTGTTATATTAGGAGGAACAACAGAGACTAAAGACCAGGGTAGTGTCACCGAGGAGTGGAGATGAGAACTCCAAATTATTCCAAAATTTTTCTAGAGGATGGAGAAACATCGATACCATATGTGAAATTCAAAAGGAAGATGTGTCAAAGAAAAAATATTTTGAAGAAATAAAATGCTTAGGGAAGGAATATTTCAAGAATGTATCCACAAGAAGCATCAATTGTAGAAGTGATCATACTTGCCCAGTTCTTCCCTAGATTTGTAGAGGAGGAAGATAACCATTATTTTATGTCCCCTATTACTAAGAAGGAAGTTGAAGTAGTCCTCTAGTCAATGCAAAAATACAAAATCCCTATCTCGGATGGGTGGATTGTGGAATTCTATTATGACTTCTATGAACAAATTGGGGCTGATATCCTTAGGGTGATTGAAGAATCATGTCAAAGTGGGCATATTCACAATCCTTTCAACACAATTTTTCTGGATCTAATCCCCAAAATAGATGCACCCCTGTATTTTGAAGAATATAGGCCGATCTCACTATGAAATTTCATCTACAAGATTAGTGCAAAAATCATGATTGCTTGTGTTTGACTTGTAATCTCTAGAAATATCTCCAAAGAATAGTTTTTCTTTCTTGATGGATGCTAAATTCACGAAGCCATTGGGGTTGTGAAAGAAGGTATGCACAACATTAAAACCTAAAACCTGAAATGTTTGATAGATAAAATAGATGTAACACCCTCCTCCCACATTTACCGAAGTTAACTAGTTTGCTTGGGTAAACATGTGATGAGAGGCTACTATGATCTGATTTAACTCCCCATGTATAGGTAAGGAAGTGTAACCGACCTAACACAACCAACCTGACCTCCTACACATGCTACAAAACCTCCAGGAGCTAACCAACCTTTCAAGGCGACTATTAGCCTCCTGCTATAGCAGGTTACTCATCTTTCATGATTGACATTTTTACATGCCAAATATGTCATTCTTTGCACACTGCAATGTTCCATATTTGCTACAGAAAGCCAAAGGAGGTGGCCATGAATGTGTGCTAGTATAAGTGCCACTGCTGTATTCCAATTTTGATGAGTTATTCCATTTTTGAAGATTTCAGTTAAAGGGAGGTCCAAATAACTTAATCTTGGTCTCCCTAGGTTTCCATTTCCTGTTGTAAAATATAGAGAATCATTATCCATCCAAACAGCTCAATCTTGGCAGATTCTTAAATAGGTAGAGAAGCAAGGGTGCTCAACAGCCTAATATGAGCCCCTGGAAGAAACAAGTGTAGATATAGATAGGAGAACAGTGAAAAGAAAAAAGTTGAAAAGCTGGGTTTGCTAGTTCAAGTGCACCCAAACCAAAAGAAGAAAAAACTCTAGGTAAGTAGGCCGGGTAGGTAGTTTTGAGGTTGCAGAATGTTGATTTGTGATCAATTTCATGTTTTCAAGTGTCATATCTATTCAAATCACAATTATCAGGCAGTTTCCATTTGAAGGACTCAAGCGAGGCATGACTAACTTCCCCCTTCTTCCTTATTCCCCAAATCACTCACTAACTTCCATGAAGAGATCAAGATCTGCTTGATGCCTCTTAGTTTCATCATTTTCCATATCATTCACTTTGGTCAAGATCTGCTTTGCTCAAGGAATGTTCACACTTCCTTCATGGACAATCTTCCCCTTATAGCCTAAGAGTTGTACACTTAGCACTTTCTGGTCACAATGTAGAAATTTTGAATAATTTAACACATATTCAATGGAGATTATCCTGATCATGTACTATTGTGGAAAACATACACAATACATAAGCTCCTCTACGTTGATCATCAATATAGCA
>APFE031019510.1:42829-61340 GCA_000404065.3 Pinus taeda
CAAGAGAGAGCCCTCTCTGATTGCAGGTGGGCTAGAACCTGCAATCCAAAGATTGGTTTGTGGTTACCTCGGTCGTATCCCTTCAGGAGCTTAGGGACAACCTGAGTGTTAATAGTGACCAACCCCTAAGGCATCTTAACATCTTACTTACCTTGAGCTTCAGTTGCTCCCATTACATGGGAATGCATGTGACTGGGACACTCCAGTCACTCTCACAACAAGGGCATGCAAGTGACTAGGGTCTTTTTCAACTAGTTTTGAGCCTGCGACCTCGGATTCCATGCCACTTTTTTAGGGCCAAGACTCAGGCCAGTTCCCAAAACTCCACAAAACTTCTAGAAATGAAATATAACATTGAAAGAATGATACTAATGCAAATACTTGAACTAAGACTTGATTGGAATGCTACTAGCCATGACAGTAATTTCGTCAAACATGTCACAAATATGAAATCTATAGGTCATAACAATAGATCTGAGCATAAGGGTGTCATACTTATTTGAGAATTACTAAGGAGCATCGATGCCTTATCACATTAGCTAAATTATCATCGATTAGGTCATATATTCATTGTTCATTCATTTACAAATCAAATCATGATGAGAGGCATACATCATCACTGTCATAAAGGATGCTCATAACCATCATATAAACAACATAAATAATAAGGATACAACAACCATATATTCCACATATAAACTAGTACAATTGCACATGAAATACCAATGAGAAGGAACTCTTATTAATGAATAAAAAATCCAACCAGGTTTGGGATTTCCATAAAACAACCAACCATATATTGGCTGAACCAATTTTTTCTTTCAGTGAATCACCCCCGTGCCATATTCCAAGCATGAATGTGGGGCTCATAACTAGAACTCAACTAGGGCTCCTTAAGGCTATACCATCTCACCCTAATCAATAGAACCATGCTTTACCACAATCCACACCAGATCACTAGGCCCTAAACAAGCATGGATGCCACCATAATATCCACCTATAGCGTGAGGAAGTTTCCTATCTCCCAGCCTCTGGGACTTACCACAATTCACACCGGTTCACTAGGCCCTAACCGAGACTCCACCCTCCAAGATTTACCATATACCCTACCAATCACCGGCCAAGGATTCCTAGGCCTGATGGAGAGCACCCATATCTAGGCTTTACCATATATCTCGCCATTCACCGGTCGAGGATTCCTAGGCCCAACGAGGTAACAAATAATCCGACTTTACCGCAACCCACAGTTTGGTTCAAGGGTCACTATGCCACATGTTATTTCTTTCAGAGAACCCATCACACCATGGTTATCTAGAAATGATAAGGCAAGGCTGAAGAACATTGTCACACCTGGAAAAACCCATGCCAATGACAACAATAGAATCAAACACACATACATAACCATGCATGCCTAAAATAGCAAGGAAATCACACGTGCAAACTGATACTCGCAAATAATACCACTGTAGTTGCTTGATCCCGCTCTTCCTTGCTTAATCCTTGATTACCTTTGCCTTCTTTTCTTTCTTGATCCAATGCTGCATTTCACCAAGAATACTCTAAGTGTCCAAGAGTGAGAGAGAGAGAGAATAGAGATATCTCTCCAAAACTGAACTGACAAAATGTTACAAACTGATCCTCAGAAGCCTTTTTATTAATGAGGCCTCTTTTTTCTTAAAATTTCCATTATTTTCCTTCATTTTCCTCCTCACATGAAACCTATGACCTTTCACCTTCCTTTTCTCCTAATTTCAATTATTTTCATAAATAAAATGCTAATTAATGCCTCATGCATTTCTAAAACCTTTGCCAATTTCCTTAGCCATAATAAACCAAATGAATACCCACACTAGAATGTATTTCCAAAAATTCATCTTGGAATAAGTCTCCCATAACCGTGGTTATTATTTTGCCTTTATTAACTTATATTACATGAAATTTTCACTAGGTATGTTATAAAACCCTCCCCTTTGGGGAACCACCCTCCTCAGTGTTCAATGACACCTACAACTAACAAGACTGTTGAAATAAAAACATACTACCCATGGAGCTTTATAACGTAGCTCGATGTAGTATTTACAATGATCATCCTGCTCATCCTAATGAGAAGCCAACCAACATGAAAAAAATAACAACATGACAATCATGATGACATGAAACCCATACCGCCTATTGGAGCTTTATAACACAACTCATGGAGGTATTTACATCCATACACATATGCACATATAACAAAATATCACATCGAAACATATACCAAAAAAAATTCGCTCAACCAGCGAATAAGGAAGGATACATAGCCCACGTCTAATCCTCCATCTACCATGTAGCTTCATTGGGCCCAAAGTGCTTCCACTGCACTTTAACCTACTTGATTTCTTGGTTCTGGAGCATGATGATATTTCTCTGCAATATACATTGAGGTTTCGACTAGAATGAATCCACCTACAATATAGACCAGTCAATCACATGATCAACATATTTAACATACTTCTTAAGCAATGACACATGGAAAACATCATGGAATTTAACTATTGGAGGTAGTGCAAGTTGATAGGCTATTGGTCCAATCCTTTCAAGAATATTGAAAGGTACACAAAACCAAGGTTCCATCTTGACACATGATCCAATCCGTAAGGAGCTCTTCTTGGGATTGATGCAAAAGTACACATGTTATCCAACCTGAAACTCCTTGAACAACCTGTTCCGATATGCATAAATTTTCTATCTGTCCTATGTTGTCTTTAGATTATTCTTTATTACCTACATTTCTTGTTCCATTTCTACCAACATGTCTGATCCAATTAACACCCCATTAAATGGAACACTCCAACTAATGGCAGTATTACAACTCCGCCCATACAATGCCCCAATAGACTCATCCTCAAAGATTCTTGATACCGATTATCGCAATCGAAATCAACCAGTGGAAGATAATCTTCCCACTACCACTACTGGTGCATCATATAAATCCTCAACATGTTCTCCAATATCTTGTTGACTCTCTCTATCTTTCCATTTGTCTGTGGGTGATAATCTATGATGAAGGCCAACTCTATCCCCAAGCCCATGAACAACTCCTTCCAGAACTTGAAAGTGATCTTAGCATCCCTGTATGCAACAATCTTCTTCAGAACACCATCTAATCTAATCCAATATCTAATGAAGACCTGTACTACATAACTAGTTGAATAAGTAGGCTTCACTGGAATAAATTGTGCTACCTTTGTTAACCTGTCCATGATGGAATCATGTTGTCTAGATTTCCTTCGAAAACCTGTGATGAAATCCATGGAAATGACCTCTAATTTCCACTTTGGAATCATAATCGATTGTAGTAGTCCACCTGGATGCTTACATTCTATCTTTACCTGTTGATAGTCCAAGCATCTAGCCACAAACTCTAACATGTCCTTCTTCAGATTCAACCAATAATAAAACTTCTTCACTGATGTGAATGTCTTTTGATATATTGGGTGACCTAAATACAGTTTCACATGAAACTCTCTCAAGATAGTCTTCTTGAGATCACTATTGCCTGGTACATATATCCTGTCCCTAAATCTGATCAAGCCAGCTGCTGTAAGACCATAGTCCACATCTTGACCACCTATACCTTTCTATAACCTATGCATAAGATCCATGTACCTGTCATCTTGCTGACCTACTTGAAATATCTAATCCTATAAGTCCGTCCCATAAGAATTCATAGCTGCTATATGATTCACCTATATCCACCTACTAAGAACATCTGCAACTCTGTTCTCCTTACCTTGATGTACCTTATCTCAAAATCAAATTCTTTGATTGTGGCCAACCATATAGCTTGCATAGCATTCATATTCAACTAATCCAACAAGTATCTCAACCCACTTTGATCACTCATCGATACAAACCTCCTGCTAAGAAGATAGTGCCTCCACATCTTCAACGCATGGATGATCGCTGCTAGCTCAAGATCATGTATTGGATAATTCTTCTCATGCTCATTCTGTTTCTGTGACTCATAGCACACTACCTGTCCTTCCTATATAAGGACTATACTAAGTCATCTCTTGCAAGCATCTATATGTACCACACATTGTTTGTTCGTATATGTAATCTTTAGAACTAGAACATTTGTCACCAACTTCTCAACTGCTCAAAACTGGCTACACATTCCTCTTTCCATTCAAACTTCTTACCTTTCCTTTGAAATGATGTAATAGGATATGAAATGTGAGAGATGTTCTTGATGGAACTCCTATACTAACTTGCTAACCCCATAAAGGATATTACCTCATCCACATTTCTAGGAGCTCCCCATTCCATGATAGCCCTTATCTTCTATAGATCCAATGCTATGCCTTCCTTGGAAACAACATGTCCCAAGTAATGTACCCTTGTCTAAAGGAAATTGCATTTACTAAGATTAGCACATAACTAATGCTCTCTCAGCAATCTCAACACTGCTACTAAATTCTTGACATGCTCTTCCTCATTTTTAGAATATATCAAGAAGTCATCAATGAACACCATAAAAAACTTGTCCAAATAAAGATGCAACACGCTATTCATCAAACACATAAAGGTAGATGGAGAATTAGTCAAAACAAATGGAACTACAATAAACTCATAAATTTCTGGAAAGATATCTTGTATATGTCACCTTCTTTAATGCATACCTGATGATATCCTAACATCAAATCAATCTTTGAGAAAGCTACTTCTCCCTTCAACTGATTGAACAAGTCATTAATCCTTGGAAACATATACCTGTTCTTGATGGTTACCTTGTTCAACTGCCTGTAATCAATGCATAACCTGAGAGTACCATCCTTCTTATTCATAAACAATATTGGTGCACCCCAAGATGACACACTTGGCCTAATGTATCCCTTGTCAACCATTTCCTTCAATTGAAAATTTAACTCTACTAACTCTGGAGTGCTCACCATGTATGGTGCCTTTGATGCTAGTGCTGCCCATGGTACCAAATCAATAGAAAAGTCCACTTCTTTGTGAGGTGGAAACTCTGAAATATCTGCCGGAAACACATCCTAAAACTATCGTAAGATCAGGTACCTTCTCAATAGCTCTGCATCCTCAACATCCTTACCTTTATCGCTAGTAATATGCATTGCAAATAACACACCCCTTTTCCACAATTGCACTTTTCATGCATAGCTATAACCATTCTAACTAATGTTTCCTTATTCTTACCCTATAACATTCTCTATTCTCCATTGTCATCCAAGCACTCAATGGATTTGTCAGTACAATCCACTTTGGTCATATGAAGATACAACTAGTCCATACCCAATAACATACTATATGATCTAAACGAAAATACATTCAAATGTGCTAATGTAGGAATACCATTCAACTCGAATGCATAAGATCTTACCCAATGGTATACTCTCTTCTTTGTACCTATAGCCAATTGCCCTAATCAAGATTCTTCATGCACGTATTTATTCAAACCTCACTTATCCACCAGGTCAGAACTAACATAACTATAATTAGATCTAGGGTCAATCAAAATGGATACAAATTGATCACAAATCTTACCATCCATCTTAATAAAAACTGCCTGGTGTTGTGCATGCTTGTTATCCATCGCTACATAAATCCATGGAATGCTCTGTACAACATCCCCAACTGTCTGCACCTCCTGTGAATTGTAAATCTAAGGCCTACCACCCTGATTACGTAGAAAATCCCTCTTAAGATGTTCCTTACCACATGTCCAACACTCCAACCGTCCTGTACCATCACCTCTATTCTGCTGCTGCGACCCATGTCCATGTCTAGCTACATTGAACATCTTGTATGGTGCAACATTTCTTTCTCTTATGCATTTTGAGGCCTTGTTCTTTTTGCCTTCCATTTACCTTTACCTTTATCTTTCCATTTCCATACTTGTTGAGATTATGCTTTGACTGCTCATGGGAATGCTTCAGTTTTCCAATAACTTCCTCAAGTGATCAAGGATCATCATACTCAACCAGATCTCTAAAAGCTAATGGAAATCCACCAACAAATATCTGAACCTTAGCCTTCTCATCCTTAAGATATAGTGCATGCCTCAATATCTCCAAGAACTTAGTCGTATAATCCTCATCTATCATTTATCCCATCTTTACCTCGTAAACTTATTTGGCCTTACTATTGTGGTACCTTTCTGACAAGTACTTCTTCCTGAAAAGTATTTTGAATTCATGCTAACTCAACTCCTTTGTCTTGATGTCTCTAACTTTCCTTACATCTTCCACTATATGTCCTCGTTACCTTTAAGATTGAATGTTTCTATTCTAGCCTTCATGTTCTCTAAGTAATCATGCAGGAAGAACTTATTCATCCCAAGTAACCAAGCCTCTGCATACTCCTGCTTCTTCAAATATCCATCAAAAGTATGTGGCTTATCTTTCTTAAACTCATCCAGAAAATGTCCCCTGTTACTCCTCCCATAAGGATGATAACGATGATGATCATAGTGCTTGTCAAGACCAGAACTAGAATAGTACCTGTGTCCATTACCTCTCCTATCCAAAGTGTCCAAGAACCTTCCATCTCTAACCATGTCATCCTTATCTGACCTATGCCCATCATGAGATCTACTACCATATGCCCATCAGTCCTATCCTACTGTCCATGGTTGATCCGAAGTGGTTCCTGTCTCTGCAATTCTGACAAACTCTGAAGGATTATTGCATTGAGTTCCACTTATTTCTCCCGTGCCTGCATGATTATGTCAATGTCTGCTTTGCAACTTATTACTTCCTCCTTTGAGCTTATCAATGTGTTTTCTAAGTTAGATGAGTTCCCAACACCATGCTGCTCATATGATCCATAGGGAGAATCTCGGGAACTGTAGTCTACGATATTTCTAGTCATCTTTAATCTCTTTCCTGCCAAACATACCATGTCAGCTAAACTAAAATATAAGCACAATCAACACACCTCAATGTAGCTCGTGGAGGATATATCATCTCCAAGGTTAACCAAATTAGCACAATACATGTATAAACATAATCATAACAACATACTGATATCATCATAACCATAGTCCAGTCATCAATGCATGACCATATCAACCACACATCATGACCTTATACATGCCAACTACACCCATATCAATGTATGCATAGTCAACATATGTATGACATGCATGCATACACAATACATACAACACTAACATGTATAATTAGTGCATAACCAACCTATAATCGTGATAAACATATCCAACATCAACACCATCAACTTTCACACAGCGAAACAAATGCAACCATGACCAACACCATGCATATGCAAAAAGTACATAAACAACAAGTATAAGAAACACATATGCAACTGACATGAATGCATGATCAACACACTACCCATCTAGTCCAAGGGGTGAACCATGCTTTGATACCACTCTGTAACACCCTCCTCCCACACTTACCCAAGTTAATGGTTTTCCGAGGTAGACATGTGATGGAGAGGCTACTATGATCTGATTCAACTCCAGATGCATAGTTAAGGAAGTGGAATCGACATAACACAACCAACATTAGCATCTACACATGATACAAAACCTCGAGGAGCCAACCAACCTTTCCATGTGACCAACCCCTAAGGCAACTTAACATATTACTGACCTAGAGCCTCAGTCTCTCCCATGACATGGGCATGCATGCGACCAGGAAACTCCAGTCACTCTCACAGAAAGGGCATGAAAGAAATTGGGGTCTTTTTCAGCTAGTTTTGAGCTTGCAACCCCAATTTTGTGCCACGTTTTTAGGGCCAAGACTCAGTCCACTACCCAAAACTCCAAGAAACTTAGAAAAATGAAATATAACATCGGAACAATGATACCAATCCAAATAATTGAACAAAGACTTGATTGGACCCCTATTAGACATGACATGCATTTCATCAAACATGTCACAAAGATGCAGTCTATAGGTCATAATAACAGATCTGAGCATATGGGTCTCATACGTATCTGAGAATTGCTATGAAGCGTTGATGCCTTATCACATTAGCTACATTATCATCTATTAGGTCATATATTCGTTTTTCCTTTGTTTACAAATCAAAACATGATGAGAGGCATACGTCATCACTTTCGTAAAACATGCTCATAACCAACATATAAGTGACATAAATAATAAGGATACAACAACCATAAATTCCACATATAAACTAGTACATTTACACATGAAATACCAATGAGAAGGAACTCTTATTATGAATACAAAATCCAACCAAGTTTGGGACTTCCACAAACCACTCGATCATAGATTAGCTGAACCAAATATTTCTTTCAACCAATCACCCCCCGTACCATATTCCAAACATGAATGTGGAACTCATAACTAGAACTCAACCAAGGCTCCCGAAGGCTACACGATCTCACCCTCATCAATACAACTAGGATTTACTGTAATCCACATCAGATTACTAGCCCCTAAACAGGAGTGGATGCCATCGGATTTCTCCACCTACATTGTGAGGAATTTCCCTGTCTCCTAGCCTCTACGCTTTAATGCAATCCACATCGGATTAGTAGGCCTAACCGAGAATCCACCCTCTAGGATTTACCATATATATTTCCAATCACTGACAAAGGATTCCTAGCCCTGATGGAGAGCACCCACCTCTAGGATTTACCATATATCCCACCATTCATCGGTTGAGGATTCCTAGGCCCAATGAGGTAACACACAATCCGACTTTACCGCAACCCACGGTCTAGTTCAGGGGTCACTAGGCCATGTGTTATTTCTTTCAGAGACCACCTCACTCAGTTTTGAATCCATCCAGAAATCCAGCTCAATAAAAAACATGAGAACCCATCACACCATGGCTATCTGAAAATGGAAAGCAAGGCTGAAGAACATTTTCACACTTGGAAAAACCCATGCCAATGACAACAAAAGAACCAAGAACACACATGCATAAGCATGCATCCTAAACTAGAAAGGAAATCACACATGCAAATTGATACCTGCAAATAATCCCACTGTAGCTACTTGATCCTTTCTTTCCTTTGCCTTCTTTGCTTTCTTGATCCAGTGTTGAAGTGCTCCAAGAAAACTGTAAGTGTCCAAGAGTGAGAGAGAGAGAATAGAGAGAGATCTCCAAAAATAAACTGACAGAAGGTTACAAACTGATCCTAAAAAGCCTTTTTATTATTGAGGCCTCTATTTTCTTCAATTTTCCATTATTTCCTTCATTTTCCTCCTCACATGCAACTTGTGACCTTTCACCTTCCTTTTCTCCTAATTTCCATTATTTTCATAAATAAAATGCCAATTACATCCTCATGCCATTCCAAAGCCTCTGTTATTGCCTTTGCCAATTTCCTTAGCCATAATAAACCAAATGAACACCCACAATAGGATTTCTTGCACAACATTAAGCTTGGAATAAGTTTCCCATAACCGTGATTATTATTTTTCCTTTATTAACTTTTATTGCATGGAATTTTCACGAGGGCTATACAATAGACCTATATAAAGCCTATGACATAATTCGATGGATCTATTTAACAATGTTAATGATCCATATGGGATTCAAACTTCGTTTTAACAAATGGATTATGGGATGTATTTCTATTGTTTCCTTTGAAGTTCTAATCAATTGTGCAACCTCTCCCCTCTTTCATTCACAAAGAGGCCTGAGGCAAGGGTGCCCTCTATCACCCATTCTATTCCTTTTAGCAGCTGAAGGGCTAAGTAGAGTGCTTATGGAAGCCAAAATAAGAGGATATTTAAAGTAGCATCCAATCTTTTTATCAACCATCTACTCTCCATGGATGACCTATTACTCTTTAACAATGGATCCAGAAGAGACCTGGACTTCTTAAAATAAGCTCTCTCTCTTTTTTATAAAGCCACAAGTATGATGATTAATGATTGGAAATAATTTATTACACATGTAGGTCTATCACAAGAGGAGATTCGAGTAGCTCAATCCGATCTTCCATTAGAAGAAAAACCTATCAAGGAGTGTTTTAAATACCTGGGGTTTCACCTGAAGGCACACAACTATATTAAAATTGACTAGTAGTGGTTGGTGGGAAAAGTGCAAAAACAAATCAAACATTGGTGCTGTAAGTGGTTGTCAAGAGTGATACAAATAATACTTATAAAAGAAGTAATTAAAGCCATACTAGTTTATTGGATTGCTCTCACCTAGGTTCTAAAAGGAGTATTATAGGAAATAAAAAAAATTATGTAGCAGATTTCTTTAGGTAGGGAATAAAGAAGAACATATGCATCCCTAGGTATCTCGGAACGAATTTATTTTCTAAAATCCTTGGGAGGATGGAGGATGAAGGAAATTCTAGTTTTGCATCATCTCTAGGGGCTAAATCTAGCTGAAAGCTCATATTGGTCAAGAACCTTTAGACAATGATGGTTGCCAAAAAACATATATTTCCATGGTCTTTAGAGGAATGGATAAGAAATCCTGACAAAAGAACCCCCAATTCATTAGCAATATGGAAAGAAATAATATAATCCTTTAATTGGGTAGGAGTCGATCTAGTCTGGCATGTTGGAAATAGGGAAAGGTTTAGAATTGGATTGGATCCTTGGGTGGGAGAGGGGGGGGGGGGGGTAGATAATTTCACTTTCCCATTGGACTTCATCACCACTCTAAATGCACAAAGAAAAGTGTTTTTGAGCTAGATTGAGGTATAAAATTTCACTCTCGCATTGGTATTCATCCACCTTTTGGTCATAGGGATGGATGAACATAAAGCAATTACAAATAAACAATGAATTGGTAGATTTATTGTAGGAGTACATTCTTTCATTAAAAAAAAAGCACACACCAGACTCACTATTCAAGAGGATATTTTAAGATGGGTGCATGCACCTTTAGGCCTTTATGGACCCAAATTCAGATATCTTCTCCAGATTGAATCTTGGTTTCAAGCAAAACTAGAGTGGTGGTGGTCCAATTTATAAAAATTGACTTTCCTTGCTAAATAATTTTTTTTTTTCATGCATTCTAAAAAAAAAAAAATCCCAACTTGGGAAAATTTACAAAAAATAAGGAAGGAAGGACTAGTTTGGTGTATCCTATGCAAGATTGTAAAAGAAATAATCATGCATTTGTTTCTAAATTGCCCCTTTTCCCTCAAGACATTAGACCTCATCAACCAAGGGATAAGATGTAGTCTATATTGGAGAGGCCATTCCCTTGAAGAAGCATGGAGGCTATGGTGGGAAGTTGTTCAAGATAAGATGCATATGAATATACCTCCACTTTATTGCTAGGGTATCTGGCTAGCCCCCAAAAACAAGACATTCAAAGATATCTCCTCAACACCTAAAAGAATTGCATACACAATTGAAGCTATCTTTTCCCTTATAGATCACAAAAGAGCAGCCATAGTAACCAGGGTTGTGGGAGAGGAGAAAATTAAACATGAGATTCCCTAGGATTACTTTGATGGTGCCTATGATGAACAAGGACATTGTGGAGGAGGAATGGTCGTACACTTAAATCAACAACATGTTGTAAAATCTATAATAAATATGGCATTAGGAACCAAAATCTACTCTAAGATAATTTCTTTGAAACTTCTCCTCTGTTGGGTATTGAAGTTGGGATGTTTATCTCTTCAAATTTTTGGAGATTCTTTAAATGTGATTAATTGGTTCAGTGTTGTCGAGAGGTGGCATAATCATAGTCTGATACCCATTTAGAAGAGGTTTTTTTTTGCTTAAAATCAACTTTTGATTTTGTTTCTTGCCATCACATTTACAAGGAGTGGATTTCAGAGGCAGATCAATGCTCTATGGACAATACTAGGTGGGATCGAGGCTCTTGGAAGGTCAATGAATTACTTGATGGGATAGTATACAAATATAAACATCAGCAATATTTTGAAATATAACTACAAGACCATGTTTTTTTATCAGAATTTTTGCACTAGTTTACAATTTCTTTTACTAAACAAAATGTTGTCTTTATCAGCAGCCAGATTTATGAACGATGTATATATAATGGTTGAGATTTTACTTTTGAACACTAAAGTTATATGCTAGGGATAATTACTAGGTTTATGATTATGATAGAAACTCTAAAGGGACTAATGAGCTATATTTAACAAAATCCCGACGGTTCTTTTGATTTTGATTTTTGTTTACAACCACGATGGACATATCGTGAATGAAATGGGTATGTACAATGTAAATTTTTATATCTTGTTGGGCACAACCCAAATTGGTCCAGGTTTTGGTCAATTATCTCCTTTTGACAATAAAAGGTGACTCCTTTGATATTCTTGTGTCACTAAGGGGTTCCTCATGCTCCTTCTATGTTTCCTTTGTTTCTATCTCTACATCCTTTCCACTTGTACCTACATCCTGTGGGGTATCCTTCTCTGTTCCAACCACTCCACTGGGTGGAGTCATCCATTCTTTTGACCATTGTTGTATTACTACAAGAAAATAATCTTTGGTTACTAAGTATGGAAATGGGTGCCATGTCCTAGTTGGGTCCTTCATTGCCTTCACATAAGCTCTGTGGAAGTCCACTTTGAAGTCAACAATGTGACAATACTGCTTATATAAACTAGGTGACAACCTTGGATGTTGATTCACCACCATGTGTAGATCCATTGACATCACCACAAAGAAAATCCTTTTCTCTGTTGCACACGTCGGCTCCTTAGTAAACCAGAGGGAGGCATACCTCATAGTCTCATAGACATCCACCTTGACATATGGGAACTGCAAGTCTTCTGGTTCTTTCGATGCAACTAGTGCAATGAAGATTATCAACCAAGTGTAGAGGAATGTCTTTCCCTCTTCCTGTGCTTCCCTGCAATCTGTCAAAAATTCCTTGCACATATATGCAACCCAGTTAAACTGGACCCTTGCGCTGCACTGTGCAGCCAAATATACTATAGCTGTAGGCACCTCATTGGCCATGCACTTCCTCATTATCTTACCAGAAAAGATGTGCACGATGAAACACACTCCTTGGTCATCGATGGAATTGATATCTATCCATGCGATTTCTTCACTAGTCCAAATTTTTCCTTCATTATTTGTGCCATTTCCTTGTCCTTATTTTTTCCCACAAATTCTTCTATGAGGTCTTTTCCCTGATGAAGCAACAATGTGATTCTTCTAATTAACATCTCATCGATCACGATCTTCATCCCTAGCTAGATGCATCCATCATGTACTAGTGCGAGGAGTTGTTGCACCCAGATTATACTAGATGTGCTTCGACTAAAGTGTGGCACATTTAATATATTTAGGAGGCCCAGTCTCTGCAATCCTATAGCCCACTAGTACAACTCCAACCTCATGACTCCACTTTCTAGGTACCGAACCTACTTCAGATATTTACTTGGTTCAAATTGCCAGTATTATCTCTAATCGTTAAATTCCCAGTCTTCCATCTTCAGCTGGGGGATATTCCCCAACACTTCACCATCAAATGACACTTCCTCTAACAATAATGGAGTGTACATGGAAAAACTACCCTCCTTTGGTTCCTTAACCGGTTTGGCTTTTGGTTTTCTTGGTGGCATGTAAGGTGTGAGCACAACGAGAATCTCTTCATCCTCTATCTCCATCTAGTGAAATTCAACCTCCTCTTCACTATAATTGATATGTTGAGGCACCTTTTACTAGATCGACTTCATTCCTTTCTGCACAATATTATTCCCCTTATCTTATTTGTTCTTCATGTGCACTTCCTTATGTGTTTTCTTCCTCATGAACTTTCTGAGTTCTGTCCCAAAGACCTCAGTTGGTATCTTCTCCTACTTCTTCTGTGGTTTTAGTTTTGTGGGTATCTACTTTTTGGGTGACCTCATGTGCCTTGGGGACATGGGTGCTACTTGTGCCTCCATAATACCCCCTAATCATCTTTCTGCAAATATTTTAACGAGTTCCTCAAAACTCTCATCAGACATACAATAAGTCTCTTCTCTTCACACTTAGATGTAATTTCTCAACTTCTCCAGACAACAAAGTGTCAAATATGGTGCAGGATATGGTTTTTATAACGAATTTGAATTCCTAGCCCCATGATTGGTTCAATATTTTATCATTTAATGCAATTATGGGGCTAGATACAACCAATTGTGATTCATAAATTCTCTTCGCTCATGCCCCTTAATAGAAATTTCCTTTTAACGATAGCTTTTTCATTTCAATGGTCATATTTTGACAAACTTTGATGAACCTTTCCTTGTGGCACAGTCACCTTTTCTTTGTCATAGTTCCTTCGGACTTCGTCATATTGCTGAGTATCATGCAATAATATTCCTTTGGTGAAGTCCCTTTCTGTAGAGTAGTTTATGGTCCCACGCCCACATTCAACTCTGGGTGGCACTAAGACTTCCTTCCCTTGTTTTTCGAGTGTGGACATCTAGGGACAAAGTTGTCCCATTATATCTTCAACTTGCTACCATTCACTCATCCCCGAATTAGTTGACCATTCAACTTTGCAAGCTAAATTGCACCACCATCGGAGATGTGCTTAATGATATATGGTCCTAACCAATGTGTTTTAAATTTTCCTGGGAAATTCATGAATTTGCTGTCATATAATAATACAAGAGCTCCTTCTTGGAATGCCTTCTTGATATTCCTGTCATGCTAGGATTTCTCCCTTTCTTTCTGCACTTGCTGATGGAACCCTGCTATGAACCTATCTTCTTCTAGAGCTAGTATTTATGACATTATTTCCTTCATAATGTCAGGGTCTACCATATCTGTGACTGGTGCAATTCTCAAACTTGGCACAATGTATTCCATAGGAATAACTACCTCTTGTCTATATACCAACCTAAACGATGTTTGCCCTGTCAATCTCTTGCATGTTGTTCTATATGCCCACAACACCGTTGAAATCCTTAAATCCCAATCATCTCTATTCACATTGCATACCTTGGTCAATGCATTCTCCAGAATCTTATTGAAAGCTTCTACTGTTCCATTTACCTGAGGATGATAAGGAGTGCTCTTCTAGTGGTAAACCTGAAATTCCTCAGTTAGTGCTTCAATGGTCTTGTTTAAGAAATGTGTGCCTTGGTCACTTATCAAGATCTTTGGATAACCAAAACTGGACAATATATACTAAAAAATGAACTTTGTAGTAGTTTCTACACTACAATCCTTTACTAGTTGTGCCTCCACCCATCTTGTCAAATAATTAATGGCAGTGATGATATACCTCACACCAATCTTCTTTCCTAGCGGACTGATAGGTCCAGCAAAGTCAATAGCCCATTTGTCAAAAGCCTGCAAAGTTATATGTGGTACTAGAGGCATCTCATCTCTTCTAGATAGCTTTCCTATTCTTTGACATACATCACATGCTTGACATAATTATTTTGCATCCTTATGTACTGTGGGCCACCATATCCCAGCTCTCAAGATTTTCTGCGCAACGAATTTTTCTACATAATGCCCACCTATGACTCCTCCATGAGCTTTTGTCAGAATACTTCGTTTTTCATGTTCAAGGACGTATCTGAGAAATACTTCATCTGGTCCCATTTTGTACAAGTTTCCAACAATCAACAAGAAATCAATTGCTCAAACCACCAACTCCTTATTTTTCTTCATAGTGTACTCCGTGGGCGCCATTCTTGTGGCCTTAAACAAAATAATATATGCAAAGTGATCATCTATGACTCTAATTGTGAATAACTGTGCATCAGATAGGTTATCTTCGATATTTGTAGGCTCTTTTCCTGTCTCTATTCTTGATAGATGATCATGCCCAAAATTCAATTTCCATGGCTTTACTATAACTTCGAAGTCATACTCCTAAAATAATAACAACCATCGACATATATTTCCTCCTAAAATAGGCTTATTCACCAAATATTTCAGCGCGGAGAGATCAATGAACATTTTGAAATGCACCCCCAACAAGTAGTGCATGAACTATTGTAATGCATATGCCATAGCTAATCCCTCTCTTTTTGTCATATTATAGTTATTTTCCACATTGGACAGTTTACTTTTTGCAAATTCTATGGGATGATCAATTTCTCCTGCTCCTGGATGCGCTAGCACTACACCCAATGCTATGCAAGATACATCAACATGTACATGGAACTCCTTCTTCAAATCCAGGAAAACTAGAATAAGAAAAATTACCCTCTTCTCTTTTAGTACATCCAAGCTCTTTTGGCAGTCTTTGCTCCATTTTACAACAAAAATAACTGGCTTTTTAGTTATGGAGTAAATTCTCTCTTATCCAATATTAATGTAGTGCTTTTAAAAATAAAATGTTTATCTAACATTGTTATAAGGAACACCATCCATTTCATAACATTAAAACTTGCATATATAATAATCGGAAATGGGAAAGAATCATAGGCTTAGTTTTTATTCACCAACATTTTTTTTTTCCAATCAAAGCAAATCTCTAAATACCTGCTTCTGTCACCCAATTGCATATACAAATTCTTGATTAATCAAATCTAAAGGGTGAAATTTCTAAATGATGAAGTTTAAAGTATTTAAAGAAAAACAAGCAAACTCGTAGGGGCTATAGAGGCTCATTGGTAGTGGGTCAATGTTTGTGATACAAACTAAAGTGGATATACATGCTTGTAAATAGCGAAGTAATGAAAGTTTTAAAAGAGAGACAAGGAACAAATGTGTGCAAAGGTTTGGTTTGAATAAAGACTTAGGCCTTTGTTTGATTTCACAACCTATAAGAAACTTTGTGTTAGTATAAGTGAAAACGTCAAATCAATATTAATAAGTTAAATAAGAAAATCCCAATATTTTCATCAAAGATAACTGCATCATTCTATTGTGTCACCATTTTTTGTTGCCCCAACAATCCCCCTTTTATTTTTGCGAAAAATAAAGCGTTCCTCATTTAAAATTTTGAAATGTTGCCTTGCTTTGCATTTGGATTCCTATTTTTAGTTGCCTTGCTTTGCATTTGGATTCCTATTTTTAGTGATTTTTTTTTCTTATTTTTGTCATTTATGAGATTTCCATCTTCTTTCCCTGGCCAAAATGTTTCCTATTTTTAGTGATTTTTTTTCTTATTTTTTTCATTTATGAGATTTCCATCTATGTTTCCAATAATATAAAATTTGCTCGTCAAAATGTTTCCTATTTTTAGTGATTTTTTTTTCTTATTTTTGTCATTTATGAGATTTCCATCTTCTTTGCCTCGTCAAAATGTTTCCAATAATATAAAATTTGACTCTTGGATAAAAAAAATACAATTATTTAAAATTTGTATTTTTTAACTACTTTTTTATGATTTTTATTATTATATATATTTATTTCATTATTTATTTAATTTAATTTTTAATTCTCAATCTTTTTTCCCGTCAAAATTGTTACTCTTGATTAAAAAAAGTACAATTGTTTAAAATTTTGTATTTTTAACTACTTTTAATTGATTTTAATTATTATATATATTTATTTTCATTATTTATTTTAATTTAATTTTTAATTCTCAAAATGTTTTCCCAAATGTTATTTGACTCTGGATAAAAAAATTTGACCCTTGTTTAAAATTTTGTATTTTTAATTCTCAAATCCTCTTTTCCGACCTCCTCCCTTGAGGATATGTTTGTTATTTAATTTGATTTTGATTTATTTTTATCTTGCACCAAAGCCTTACCACATACCTTAATACAAACTATTTCATTGAAATACAAACACCAAGAAGTCAAACTTTTCCCATGCATGTGGGATTTTTGTTAACAGTGGGAGAAAAAACACAAACGATTTTACAATTTGCCTATGAACTGCTACAAGACTTCAACTTCTAGAGGTAATAACTCAGTTGGAGAGAGAAAATCGATGAAAACAATATGGAATAATTTATTTCAACAAATATGCATTCTAAACTACCCAAAAATCAACATAAAAAGGGATATATTTTTTAATTAAATCTAAATTTCTGGGTTACTTTTTGAAAATAAAACTGGATGCTGAAACTTTCTGTTTCTCTAGTCTCATCGATACATTATTTATATATCAAAATTGCAACATCACAAAATGATTTCGCTTAGATTTTGGGATTTCTTGCTAATTTACAATTGTTATAAGTAGAACTTCGACGTAAATCACATAAAGAGAGACATTTATCGATGAACCAACCAGTGTGGTTCATCGTGAGGACAAGTTGAAGAAACAGATCCAGCTTTGTATGTTAAATAGTCTGAGACTCTGAGGAGAGCCTCCAATGGCTATCTTGACCAACGACTAATTTTGACTTAGGAACAACAGTCAGGGTTGGAATTTGGATTCTTTATTACCTGTCAAATAATTTTTTTTTGACGTTTTGGGTTTTTATGTTGGCCGTCAAGGAACGTGATGTCTAAAATTTTGCTCTTCAATCAAAATGTTTTGATAATAAATCGACCCTTCATCAATAAAGGTTTAATTAAAAAAATGCTTTTCAATCACACCACTGTGTTAATTTTTTCTCACATATTTATAATAAGAAAAAAACAACGTGACCATGACTAAATGATTTGTTGAATCATAAAGGTTGTTTTACTCATGGATGGGATCCA
>APFE031019510.1:62992-88032 GCA_000404065.3 Pinus taeda
ATAGTTACGATTATATTCATTAATATCTATCACGAAGAAATAAATAGAAAGAGCGACCTAACATAAAAAGAAGGAGAAGGACCGGAAAAAGTCCAAAAACAAGAAGGATAAACCTTAACAAAAGCAAAGAAGGGGGGCAGGGGAAAAGGGAGGAAGAGAAAGACTAGGACGAAAGGGTGGGGATCCAACATCTACTGATCTTCTAGCCGTCATCTCTATTGAGATTGTTAGGCCTTCTTTCAATCTCAATAGCTTCCCTGAATTTACGATGATGGAACTGAGCAACTTTGGCAACAACCTCGGCCTCTTCTATACACACTTGATGTTTGGTCTTTTCTACATGCTCTGCCAATGCTAAAGACTTGAATCTCCCATGTCTTAGGTCGGCTACATGTTCGTTGATCCTCTGATGGATGGAGCACCCTATTTCCCCAATATAGGGGGTCCCACAAGAACAAGGGATCAAGTAGACACCCTTCATGTCCTTAGGGTTAATGGGATCTTTCACCGATCTGAGAGAATTGCGAATGGTGTTGAGGGGCCTAAAGGTTGAGGGAATATCATACCTCTTAAGGATCCAAGCAATCTTGTCCGTGGTTCCTTGGACATAGGGAAGATGGACACCTAGACAACGCTCTTTTGGCTCTTTCTTAATTAACGCATTTTTAGAGGCTTTATGGAAAGCCTTTTGACCTAGGTGCCTACTATATCCATTCTCCACAAAGACATCAAGGAGATGGGATCTCTCCTTATCAAATCTCTCACTATCAGAAATCCTAAGGGCACGAGTAGCGAGGGTGTTAAGAACACCCATCTTCTGAGCAGGGAAATGATGGGAATCGGCATGGAGATACTACTCAGTATGTGTTTTCTTTAGGAACACAGAGTGGGAGAGATAGCCATCCTTATTCCTAGATATAAGAATATCCAGGAAAGGGAGGCAACCATTGACCTCTTTTTCCATGGTGAACTTAATGGCAGAGGACTGGCTGTTGAGGTGATTAAAGAAGTGATCCAACTACTCTAGGCCATGGGGCCAGATGACATTAGTGTCATCTACATACCTTTTCCAAAGCTTGGGAAGGAGACGAGCCGAGGCTAAAGCTTTGGCTTCGAAATCTTCCATGAAAAGGTTTGCAACAATAGGGGAAATAGGGGAACCCATGGCAACACCACATGTTTGTTCAAAGAACTCACCCTCGAAACAAAAGAAAGTGGAAGTGAGACAGATCTCCACCAGATGCGCGGTATCGAGATCTGTTAGGCAATAGATCACTTCCAAGGTCTCCTTTATAGGGATGCAAGTATAAAGGGAGACCACATCAAAGCTAACGAGCATGTCCTCAAAGCTAAGCCTAATACCCTTAAGCTCCTTAATGAAGGATGCAGAGTCTTTCATGAAGGACTCAGTGCGGCCAACCAGGGGCTTAAGTTTAAGGGCAAGGAACTTAGCCAGAAGATAGGTCAGACCGCCAATGGTGTTGATGATAGGCCTCAGAGGGGCCCCTTCCTTATGAATCTTCGGTAACCCATAGATCCTAGGAGCAATAGTTGATTTTTTCCTTTATTTTTGTTTTGGAATAAGATTTTTTCTTTAAGTTCTAATATATTTTTCATGATTAATTTTGTGAGTTATTTTGCAGAATTTGTAGAAGATTGTTACCACATGGAGCTTTAAGATTCATTGATTTAATTTTCAAATTGGAAACAAAATATTATTCAAATCCCAAGAAATTAGAAAAAAAATTCCTGACATTGTCAAGAAATAAACTGTTATTTTATTTTTTAAATTGAACTCTCTGATTATAAATAGAGGGTCTGTAAGAGAGAAAAAGAGAGGCTGAACCAAAGTAGAAGAAACTGATATTATTGTGGGATATTTCTTCTCAAATCACATTCCCAAGAGAGTTGGAAATTGTCACACTTTAAGGCTCTGGTTTTATAATCAATATTTTACATTCAATTTTTGAAGACCAATCAAGTATTGATATTAATTGAATAATGCGATATGAACATGGTATGACATTTTAATTATTTAAAAGACATTGATAGTATTTTCCTCTATTGTTTTTCTTTTATTGATACCTACTAAATGTTGGAATGTGCTTCTGTTCTTTCTTTTAAAATGGTTAGGTATATGCAATGTTGAGTTATTTTATTAATAAAAATTTGTTATCTGTTTAATATGAATGAATCACCATTCATTTATGATATTCAAAAATATAGTTTATTAATTTTAATCTCATTATTGAGATAGATTATTTTCTGTCCTAATTTCAATATATGCAAATAAACATTAAAAAGCATAAAAAATATAATCTTTTTTCATAAGCCCTTTAAAGCAAAGTCCAAAAATCTATATAAGTGGCTCACATGACCCATATTCTAGTCAGGGTTGTCACTAATTTAAACATTTGTTGTATTTTATTTAAGTGCTACAGATGGGTGATTTCCCCATCCCCTACTGTTAAGATTATTCAAGCAGATCCATTCATACACAACAGATTGTATAATTGTTATATTTACTTGTAAGTATATGAGACAACCAGATTATATTAGTTTTCTTTTAATTATTTTTTATGTATATATTAACAAATTTACATTAATATAGGCAACTGAGCCTTTCTTCCAGAGAGTATATAGCCACACCAAATGAAAAAGGGGTCTAATTGGGATCCTGATCGGGTCAATACTCACTCGTTACAGGAGGAGTTTTTCTGCTTGTCAATAGGACCTTGAGATTATGCTCCATGAATTTGGGCACCAATTCCCCTAACTTTGTTTGATACCTTGTTGTCTAAGACTGTGTGGGATTTATGAAGTTTAGTGAATTCACAAACCATTGGTGTAAAATTACCTAGTGCAAGCAACACCTTAGACCCTGGATTTTGTTCGAGGGTGGTCATTTGCAAGAAAGGTTGCAATATAGGGAAGAGAGTGGAAATACCTCCTTAAGTTGCCAACCATCTCAAACTAAGTCATCTAAGTATACTTGGATTATGCATGTTAGCTTTATAGTGTAATATTCCTTATTGGATATATGACCAATGATTAATCAACTAAATTGTGTACCTGTGGTGATTATGAGTTTCTTGATTTATGTGGGTGCAGGCTTTCAATTCTCTTACAAGTTGTTTGATATTATCCCGATTGGAGATCTAATATCACTCAAGACTGATATGTAATTTCATTAGTTTAGATCATAGTTATATGTTTATAAGTTTGGGAAGGTCACTACCATAACCATAATGGTGAGCTACCTCACTAAGAGTGTAATTCATGTGTTGAGTGCATGGAATAAATCTATCTCAAAAAGTTGTTGAGATATTCGTATCATCATGGTGTATGTGCTATTTTAGATGCTCGCATGATGATGGTTTAATATATGGATCTATGTCTTTGTTAACATTCTCATGATTTATAGAGTTACTTACATGAATATGCATGGCTACCTAATACACTTCAACTATCCTATTTTGGTTGTGTGATTCCTATAATCTAATATGTTGCAAATATCATAGATTAATACCTTGTTGAACACTACAAACTTCTTCCTATGAGGAGGAAGTAATTGGATGAGTATATTTACTTGTACATTTATCACATTGTGAACAATGAATTCTATTGCTATAAATTGTTGGTGAAAGTATCAGATCTGTCCGTATGAAACTCCTATGTGTCTCTGATGAGATGTTATATATATTTGTTCTCAAGGTTATGAGTGGCTAAGTGGCCTCTGTGTTTGCCAATATATTCTTGTATGTAGGGTTATTTACATGGTTGGATATGAATGCTTGATGTGCTCGGTTAATTATTATGGTGTATGGATTCCATTGTTTGGTATGGCCATGGTTGATGAACGAATAAGAATATTGATTGTATTTATGTTGTGATGTATGCTTTATTAGTAGAGATGATACTATTATGTGCGAAATCCATCTTGTGATATGATATGTTATCGTTGGGCTCGAATTTGTTAATTGATTCTGGTCCATTTAGGTTCTTGTTCGTAGGAATGTTGACAACTTATTTGACCCTATTATGTCTATGTATGGTGTTTTTCATGCTGATGCCTTGAATGAAAGGTCTACTCTTGAGGAAGTCAACAATTGGAGAAACACCTTGCTTCAGGGGAAGCTTCGCCAATTCCCTATAAATTTCTTAAAGTTTATAAGTTTGAATTGCCTAAGAGACTGGGCCAGTATCTAGGTTTGGATGAAAATTAGACAGAGTGTTATGCCGGTTAGATGCATTTTCATACCCACTTGATGTATTTGGTAGTTTAGGAATTCAAATGGTTATGACTTTACGCTATTTTTTGGAAGCACCAGATGTGAAATAGTCTATATATCTTGCATAGAAAGGCGATATTTAGGGTTCACTCCGAAATAAGTCATTGGCACTATTTATGGTGGCATGGGACAATATTATTCCCCTTTTCTGATGTGAAAATTCACGTCGCATCATGCCTCCCTCAAAAAGTTGTAGGTGTTGGTGATCCAAGTGGCTCTAGAGACTCAGAAATCAAAGAGGGCTAAAGAAAGACTAAAAAATAAAAGTATTTAGATTTCGTCAAAAATAGGATGAGAGCATATAGCTCGTCTCCTTGATTATGACGATGCAAATAACGCGTCAGTTCGAGTTCATATGTGAAAGTTATGCTCAGTCAAATTTTCAGTTAAAATGGGAAAAAGTCAAAGTTAAAGACAACATCTTGCCACATGGAAATCGGTACATATGACACATGGAATCAAATTCAACAGGCCTAGTGCGACCTACAAAGCTAATGTGGCAACCCAGTTAGCAAACTAGGTGGACCCACAAATAGGTGATATGACAACACCACAAGTCGACACATGACAAGTAGGTGGCATATGATGTGGACCAATGAGAGTTTGTCATATGGCCCAATCACATGGTGTAACATGAAACCTTGGCATGGTTCAACCTACATTTTTATCTTATTCTCAAGATTTTGGAAGTCATTACAATATGGACATACGCTTTCCATATATTATATGGTTTGAAAACTATATTAAAACCAAAATTGGGTTTTAAAACCATATTAAAGAAAAATTGGGAGTACATGGGTTTTGAACCCAAAACCTCCCTAACAACAAGTAACTTAATATGGCTATGCCAATCATGCAATTTGTTTTATTTACCATCACACATTCTTATAAAATTCCATTCAAATGGTTCAAAGGGAATCTTGGAGAATACATGAGAGATGAGGGCACAGGTAGGCCAATGAAGACATGAATCTCAAGAAGATTCTAGGAACTTTGTTAGAGAATATGTTAGGGAATATTTTAAAGAGTATTCTCTATGAGGAATCTTTAAGGAATCTTTAAGATTCCCTGGGGGTAGAATTTTGAAGGTGTCATAATTATGTTGAGTTTATACTCATTGGAACTAGTTTTTCATAAGGAACATGATTGAATGATTAGTTTATTCACCAGAGCAATCAAATTTCAGTCAGCATGCAGAAGAGAATATTTGAGTAATCTTTTTGATTCTCAGGGATCACAAATATAACTGATTCAGAAGGGGGCCAAGTTTATAGTCAGCTTTCATGATTTTTTTTCCAGGAATTCAATCGTGCAGTCCGTTTCTTAAGCATATGTGTGCATTTTCAAGCCATCCTCGGAAGTGCTATAAGATGCGTTGATGCCATGTCTTCTTTTGATTTTATTGAGATGATGATTTGATTTTGAGATCCATGTTTTCCATTTTGTTGGAGGATCCTTGTATGCCACTTAATGTGAGAGTTTGATATTTTGTCATGTTGAAAGGAGAGCTTATATGAGTGAGAGTTCTTATAGGAGAATGTCTCGTGGAGAGGCATGTCACTCTAAGTTAAGACAGTTCTTCCTTGTATTGAAAAATAACTCATCATTTACTCATCATCATATTACAACATTTAATGAAGTGGCCTCCCCACTCTTGACGTAACCCACACTTGGTGAACTCCGTTATTAACTTGTGTGTTTTCATTGATTTGATGGTTTCAATTATGTTTCCTCTTATTTAAAGTATGCATATGTGGTTTTTCATACTATTTCACATGAAATTTTGCTAACATCACAAAAGTAAAAGGTATTAGTTAATTCTAGTAGCTGAGAGAATTCAGATCGATTTTGGTATCAAAGTGGTCTTCTTGTTGATGCAAATTGCAAGTGTGAATGATAACTAGAGATTGAATATGAAAGAAGAAGGGAAATGGAGAACAAAAAAGATCTATACGAGCCCTTCTATATGATGGAAAGAATTGTAGATATAATGTATGCATATTATGAGGAGAAAATGATGAAAGAGAAACAAGAGAAAGGGAGAGCGGAGGACGATGCTTCATCTCCATCTTTGAGTGAAAATAAATTTTCTTCAATTTCTTCTCATCATTCAAATGAAGAGATCAATGAGAGTCTTCAAGCAAAGAATTATGAATTTAGGAGACTTCTACAAGAAGAAAAAGAGGAGAAGTTTAGGTTGTTGCTTCAGTTACGAGCCATAGAAGAGGCCCTGGAAAAGATGAAGTGAAAAAAAGGCTTAGCGACACTATCATCACATGCTTCAGAATCAACAACTAAGGTAAACAATGTTGGTAATTCTTGAGTTCCATTTTCACATGATGATATTTCTGTTAGAAGCCTTGAGGTACCCATTTCAGTAACTGACATGAGACTCCTTACCAAGATGGGATATAAAGGAGAAGGACTTGGTGTTAATAGCTAAGGAATGGCGTAGCCGTTGGAGGTTGTATAAAGACCTTGATTTGCTGGACTGGGGTACATTGAAGGATAGTGATAGAAGCCATCGTTAAAACCATCGAGGAAAGAAGATGATGAGAACACATCAAAATCATACCATAACAATGCACATTGCAGAGGAAGAGCTAAGGCAAGCTCTCATCACCAGGATTGCACCAGAGACAACCAAGAGAGGTATACAAAGTTTCATTATGCTAATGTTAATTTTGATTACAATAACATTCCTAAGGATGAACATAAATTGTGACAGGAAAAACCATGTAGTTTTTGTGTCTTGTATAACCATGTGGTTGTCGAGTGTTGGAAGAGAATGGAAGAAAGAAAGAGGACAAGACATGAAAGGCCTTCTCCACATCAGGGAAGGAAGAAGGTTAAGCAGGTTCAGAGGAAGAATTTTTTCAACCATTGCAATGAAGATGAACATAGAGAGCCACATGTTGGAGACTCCATCCAGAGAAATGTCTCAAGGACAAAGCGCCTGTGCAAGAACTAGTTAGAAAAGTTGTTTAACAAGCAAATAAGCTTAGATATAGTAGTTTGTCATGGAAACCTTATTGTAAACCATATGTTGTGAAATGATTTTAAAAGTGATGACATGTTTTCCATCACTTATGAAAGCAACATGACGATATTTTGGCCCTTTTGTTGATAGCTGGGGTATTGTTTTCTATTATGATGTAAACGTTACCAAAGAGTGTGTGTTATAAACTCTTGGAAAGTATGGGGCTGCTTTGGTCATGATTGGTCATGTAATTGAACATGTAGTTTGCAAAGATTGTACTACATGTTTGTAGAGGACACACGTGTCGAAGAACAAAGGTGAGGGATAAGGAAGGTGTGGACTATTAGGGAACTTGTTATGTAGAAAAGAGAGTACAACAGATTGCAAATTGTGTTCATGACTTTGGAGGACCAAAAGCTCCTCAGTGAGGAGGAATGATCCAAGTGGCTCTAGAGAGGCTCAGAAATCAAAGAGGACTCAAGAAAGGCTAAAAAATTAAATTCTTTATATTTCATCGAAACCATGACCGGAACATAGAGCTCGTCTTCTTGATTCTGATAATGCAAAAAATGCCTCAATCCGAGTTCGTATGAGAAAGTTATGCTTAGTCAAAGTTTCCGTTAAATTGGGAAAAAGTCAAAGTCAAATCCAACATTCTACCACATGGAAAGCCATACAAATGACACTTGGTATTAAATTCAACAGGCCTAGTGGGACTCATACAACTAATGTGGCATCCCAGTCAGCAAACAAGGTGGACACACAAACAGGTGATGTGGCAGCACCACAAGTTGATACATGGCAAGTAGGTGGCAGATGGTGTGGACCAATGAGAGCCTGCCACATGGCCCATTCACATGGTTCCACATGGCACTTAAAATTAGGAATAAGTGGCCTTGGCATGGTGCAACCTCCATTTTTATCTTATTCTCATGGTTTTGGGATTAGTTGTTAAAATATGGACATACGATTTCCATATATTATATGGTTTGAAAACTATATTAAAACAAAAATAGGGCTTTAAAACCATATTAGACCAAAATTGGGATTCCATGGGTTTTGAACCCAAAACCTCCCTAAAAACAGGTAACATAATATGACTATGCCAACCATTGTGCAACCACACACTTTGTCTTATTCACCCTTATAAAATTCCATTCAAATGGTTCAAAGGGAACCATGGAGAATACATGAGAGATGAGGGCACATGTAGGCTAATGAAGACATGAATCTCAAGAATATTCTAGGAATATTGTTAGAGCATATGTTAGGGAATATTTTAAAGAGTATTCTTTATGAAGAATCTTTAAGATTCCCTAGGGGCATAATTTTGAAGGTGTCAGAATTATGTCGAGTCTATACTGATTTGAACCAGTTTTCCGCAAGGAACATGATGGAATGATTAGTTTCTTCATCTAGGCAGTTGAATTTCAATAAGATTGTAGAAGATAATCTTTGAGGAATATTTTATATTCTCGGGGAGTCCATATTTAACCGATTCAGAAGGGCATCGAGTTTACAGTCAAATTTCATGATTTTTCACGAGGAATTCAACCGTGCAATCCATTTCATCAGCAGGGGTGTAAATTTTCAGGCCATCCCTAGAAGTGGAGGTATAAGATGCACTGATTCCATGTCTTCTTTTGATTGTTTCTAAGATGATGATTTGATGTTGAGATCTTTGTTTTCCATTTTTTTGGAGGATCCTTGTATGCCACTTCATGTGAGAGTTTGATATTTTGTCATGTTAAAGGAAAGATTATATAAGTGAGAGTTCTTATAGGAGAATGTCTCATGGAGAGACCTGCCACTATAAGTTAAGGGAGTTCTTCCTTGTATTGGAAAATAATTCATCATGTACTCACCATCATATTGCAACATTTAATGAAGCAACCTCCCCACTCTTGACACTGGGCCTGGAGATGTAATCCATGCTAGGTGAACTCTGTTATCAACTTCTGTGTGTTCATTGATTTGATGGTTTCCATTATGTTTCCTCTTATTTAAGGTATTCACATGTGGTTTTTCATACTCTTTTACATCCAATTTTGATAACATCATAAAATTAAAATATCTTAGTTAATTTCAGTAGTTGAGAGAATCCAGATCAGTTGGTCATTTTTGGAATAGTGTTGCTGACTAAGGACATTTGACAAGTATTTTCCAGTTGAGTGACAACAAATCTCATGCGGTGCTATGCTAATTTGGAATAATGCCTACTTCACCCCTTGGCATAGAGGCACTATGATGTCGTGGCATGGTGGGGGGACATGAATATCTTCGTCTTGGGGGACAAACAAAGGAATTGATGGGTAACAACGAAATTGTGCCTTGGGCACCAAATTTGGTATAATGTAAAATGTGGATTTACATGAAGGGCCTAGCCTAGTGGTACCTATGACCTTGGCTTAGGTAGTAGAGGCCATGAGTATCTAAGAAGGCTACATGGATACCACATGGATTTATGATGACATGGTTCCTACGTGACATGACACGTTGCAGGTAGGAGTTTCCTTAACAACCCCAACTTAAATTCCATGTAAATAAATAATGTATGGACATCATAAAAAAAAAATCAACCAAGGTCATGGGACACATATTCAAATATGAATGGAGGAGAAAATTATTACATTAGGAATCACTTGTGGTTTATTATTGGATATGGAAATTGGCATTGGCATTGGAAAAGGCAAAAGGAAATAAATGAGAATTAATTCAAGAAATAAAGGAAAATAGGAGAAAATTAAGATGTAGAGACAAGAATATGCATTTAAGGGAAGATGAAGGAAAATGTAGGAAAAGAAAAGGAAAAAGGAAATAAAAGCAGAGAGAGAACATTCTATGACTCTCTTAGTTACTCTTTGGATCATATGCTCTTGGTTACTCTTGGACACACTCTTGGGAATTCTAGCATTTTCACTTGGAAAAGAAGAGCAAGAGAGAGATGAAGAACTTGGAAGCAAGAGGGACAGAAAAAAGAAAGGAACGCAAAGGAGTGTAATACAAAGTGGACAAGAACAAGTAAGGGAAAGAATAACTCTGGATTTGCAGGTAACAATGTGCATGTGTGATTTATCATGCTAGGATTTGATGCATGGTCTATGCATTGGTTTATTGGTCATGTTTGTTGTCATTGGCATGGGATTTTCCTTAATTGATAATGATGTCCAACCTTTCCTTTTCCATTTCCTAGATAGCCACGATGTAGTTGGTTCCCTATTTTGGTTAACCTTTCGATTTTTAGTAGACTTTGGATCCCCGTTGAGGTGGTCTCAAGAAAATTCCCAAGGGTTGAGGGTGGATATGGTTTTCTCCTAGAACTCTTCACATGTGGGTGGAGACAGGAAATTTCTCTAGGTGTGGTAAAAAAAATTTGAGGTATCCAAGATTGTTTGTTTTTGGTGATTTTTGGACCAGTTCAGGTGAAATCACTATGGTTGAGGGTTGAGGTGGTTTAGCCTTTGGATTCTATGAATGATTTTGTTTTGGTTTATCCTGTGCGATATGACATTCATGCTTGGAATATGGCATGAGGCTAATTGAATGAAATAAATGTTTGGTTCAACCTAATCTATGGTTGGGTAGTACATGGAAGTCCCTGACCTGGTTGGATTTATGCATATGTTATTATGTGTTACTTCTTATTCAAATAAATGAGCACATGTATTGGTTATTGTGTTGATTTTATTACTAGTTTGTCATGGATTAATTCTGGTTAAATGCTAGTTATATGCATGGTTAAATTATGTGTTCTTGTTATGGATATTGTTCATGATTCAATGGGTTATTTAATTGGTTATATGAATTCATGAGCTAACAAGTGTTTTTGTAGCTAGCTTAAGGGGGTCGTAAGCCTTCTTGATGATTTTATAATGAAACCAAGTAAGCAATAAACATATATGCATTCATAAGCTATAGTTACTATGTTTGCCATGTGTTTGTCTAAATGTTTATCATGTGTTTAGATTGGGAAAGATCTAAGCCTAAGTGTGTATTATGTAGACTTGTGATTATCATTGACACAATCTTAGAAATTTATGGGAGATTCTAGGCAGCAGCATGTAGGCTAGCCCCGAAATTCAAGCATTAAATCCATGACTATAGGCACAAAAATAGAATATTTTGGCTGTAGCCACATGGAGGATGGATTGTGCTTGTGACTGGAGCCTTCTAGATGCATGGACTAGACCACATGTGTGAAATTGGGCTATAAATATTGGTAAAAAGTCAGTCCCTTGTTAGCTCATGAATTCATAGATCCAGATTTAAACAGGAACGCAATAAAATACAGAGATAACCATATACACAAAGATGCAGCGGAAATAATACTTCATTTCATTAATGGAAAATACTGAAATATGCTTACAACCAGAAATAGAATAAACCAGCTAGGGCGATGGTAGCTTATCTCTGAGAAGAGATGTGGCAGTTACATGCCTCTGAACTGTGTTACAATGAGGCTCGAAGGCCTATTTATTGTTGAGAAACAATGGAAAAACCTTCACATTCCAAAACCTAACCCTGGAAGATGAAACGCGAAATTGTGGGCCCCGTTTTTGGGTAAGTTGGTACATCAACTTCCCGGGGTCGCGAATTGGTCGTCTTATCTCCGTTTGACGCGCATGATAGCCCGTTGGAAAGATCTCTCCGAGGACTACGACGGGAAAGACGATTTTTAGTCACGAAAAATCGCTGGCGGTAGATTTCCAAAAAAACGTCGTTTAGGGCCTCAAAATGGCTCCGGAAGTTTAGGACCCGAAAAACTGCTAAAAATAGTAAATTGTGCTATAATTAAGGAAACTGAAAAAAACTGCACGAAGCACTTAGAGGGGATCCAAGTCGAATTAGCGGGTGGCCACCAATATCCACTTGGATCAGGGTCGTAAGCCTTCTTGATGATTTTCTAATGAAACCAAGTAAGCAATAAACATATATGCATTCATAAGCTATAGTTACTATGTTTGCCATGTGTTTGTCTAAATGTTTATCATGTGTTTAGATTGGGAAAGATCTAAGCCTAAGTGTGTATTATGTAGACTTGTGATTATCATTGACAGAATCTTAGAAATTTATGGGAGATTCTAGGCAACAGCATGTAGGCTAGCCCCGAAATTCAAGCATTAAATCCATGACTATAGGCACAAAAATAGAAGATTTTGGCTGTAGCCACATGGAGGATGGATTGTGCTTGTGACTGGAGCCTTCTAGATGCATGGACTAGACCACATGTGTGAAATTGGGCTATAAATATTGGTAAAAAGTCAGTCCCAACTCAGGGAAAGCTCATTAGTGGATGTTGTCGGACATGTGGGTGGTCAGGTGTCCCTGGGAGGTTTTATAAGTTTAAGGATGGGAGACCCAACTTCCATAACTAGAACTTGGATGTTGGTTGATGCATAGTAACTCTCATCTCATGTTTACCCTGGTGCGCTTGTAAAAGTGGGTAAATGTGGGGTCGAGTGTTACAGAGTGGTATCAAAGCAAGGTTGCAGCACTGGACCTAAGGGTAAATTCAAATTTTTATGCATGCATCTTAGTCGTCATACGTTTACCATGCATGCATGTTAGCTATTTATTTTTATTATTATGTTATCCATGTATGAGATGATATATTGTGATGTTGTATCATGCTAATCTAAATTTGTCTATGCAGATGCAAGGGCCTCACAACAGTAAGTTGAGGTATGCTTTTCATTATGCTTTTATTTAGCTAATAATGGCATATTCTAGGTAATAGAAGGCCAAGAGGTGAAGACAAAAATATTTGAGTACAATTCATATGAATCCCAGCACAATCTAGAAGATACATTGGTGAGATGAGAGAGATTATCTTAACAATAGGGAGAAGAGAACTTTCTTGATCTAGCAGATACATTGAGAAGTGTGAAGGAAAATATTTTAAGTTGCAAGGTAGACAATGAGTGGCTGATCGAAGCATAGGAAAGGCTTGCAGAATCTCAAGAAAGGTACAATGAGTTTAATGCATTCATCCTCCAAAGTATTTTAGATTTGCTAAGAAGGGAAAACTGAGGATCAATCATGGAGACAGATAGGAAGAAAGGACTAATGGTGTAGATGGTAGCAAGTCTCAGAAAATGCATAGGTTGGATAGGGATGATATAGTGAAGAATGGGATATTCTTAGACACACTTGAGAGGAGGGATAACAATCATGGATTTTATTCTATCTCTACTTTCAAGAGATGTCATCACCATCACCGTAAAAATCCCTATAGGAGGAGCGAGAGGGCTTACTTTCTAGGAGAATTCAAGAAATAAAAGCCTCCTACTTTGATGATGAGATGACCAAGTCAAAAGATGTAGAAGCATTGTTGCTTGGAATGAGAAAATTATTCATACTTAATGACTACTCTCATAATATGAAGGCCAAGATAGCTACTTTTATTCTCAAAGGAAAAATAGATATTTGGTGGGAAGATCTCAAGCATGTCAGAGGCATCAGGAAGAGGAGTTGACTTGGGAAGAATTTGAAAGACTCTTCAGGAAGAAGTACCTATCTCAGAGGTATTATGATGGAAAGGCCAAGGAATTCTATGAGCTCAAGATGGGTTTCATGTCAGATGAAGAATATAAAACCATATTTTTGGAGCTGTTGAGATACGTGCCCTATCTCAAAGATGATAAAGCAAAGATCCAAAGCTTCATCGCCAGATTTCCATTATCATTCAAAGATTAGATTGAGTTTTATGAGCCTCAGTCATTAGAGGAATCCATCAATAATTTGAAGTATTTCTATGAGAAGTCAAAGCGCAAACCTAAGTTCAAGCGTGAATGGAAGGGTAATGAGAAAACTAAAAGGAAAGGGCTTAAGAAGTGAGGAAGATCTCAGATTGCAGGTGCCATGGAAAATGTGGCACCTCATAAGAAGTTCAATGCAATAAATAAAGGCATAGGTCTAAGCCTATGGAGTAGAAGGATAAGGAAATGGTAGAAAATCATTGAAGTGTTGGACTCGTGGTGTAGATCGTCATAGGAGGGATTGTCCATCGTATTAGGGTGCTAGGCCTCATATCTATAGTACACTAGAGACGCAAGCAGTTAGGGATGTATGTTAGACCATTCTATGGACCTATATGAGAGTTGATACTAGGAAGACAAAGCAAGTAATTACTAAAGAGAAGTGAAGGGGAATGGTTCTCAGGTTCCCTAAAGGTTGTGGGTTGACATAATAGTCCCTAGAGCCTTGGAAAACTTGGGAAGAGACCAATATTGACTTAATATTTGCAGCATAATAAGCTAATGCTATGGAATCAAGTAGTAGATAAAGTTAAAGTGCATGGAAGCAATTTTGGGTCGAGGAAGCTACATGAGAGATGGTTGATCAAATGCAGGCATAATAACTAGTTTCCAATTATAACTGAATTCGTTAAGGGAATTAAAATATCTTGAGAGATGATACGTGTATTTGTTTATTTGTAGGGAAACATGCTTGGTACAACAAGGTAAGGCAATTGGTATATTGTTATATTTATTAATGCACTAACAATTATGTGTTTATGGCAGTATGATGTAGGGAATTACATGGAAAAAGAGACAGCCATAACATCTTGAAGAAGGCTTGGGCTGAGATTTTATTTATGAATCCTTGGAGGCATCGGGAAACCATGGGGGTTGAGTCATGGTGTCCATTGAAAGTTTTTTTCTTTTAGTGTTTCATTATTTGTTTGTGCTTGATTTACAGTTTTGACTGTCACTGGTGCATGGCCATGCCACTTTGTTTGTGGTGTTTTATTGTTTTCTGGATTTATATGATTTTTATCTTGTCTTATTGATATTACATTTTATTTTTTAAAGGTTTTTTGAATTGGTTGGGGGAAATAGGAAAGATAATGGAGCTCGGTGAGAGTTGAATGGAACCCAACAAGGAATGTAATACCCAAATGAAGCACATGAATAAAGGGCAACTAAAGGAAAGAATATGACATCCAGTTGGGATGGTTGGGTCCACAAGGATAAATGGACAATGCCATAGTATTCATGAGAAATTTAATAGGAAATGTAAAGTAAATGGGCTTGAGCTAACAAATGCCTTGGCGAAGTTGGGAATTATGTTTCTCAATGTTCTGCAAGTGTTGCAAGATAAAGAAAGTTCTCTTAACCTTGACCTTATGAACACTAGTAATTATGTTGTGATCATGATTATATATATATAGATATATATATGAATGTCATTGTGTGTCGGGGTCATCATGGATCATTTTTGTGGAAGAATGATTGTTTTATACGAGTGAAGTGGCACAAAGGAGGTTCTCCAAACCTTGAACTTACTCGATATAAAATTATGATTGACAGGTTCTTATCAAGGATTATTCTTGTGGAGAATGATTGTATGAATGGCATGAAAAGATTCTTGGGTATATGAGGAATTGATTGGGAAAGAGATAAAATTTGATTATTTATGATTTTGATATATGTGTTTATATTTATGACTATGTTTATGCTATGGATAGGGAATGCTAAAGGATACATTAGTAGAATGGAAGTAGTCTCATCTGTGACATGCTGGGACAATCATGGATAATTAAAAACACCACAGATCTTGGATCTGGATTGTGGATGCACACAATAAGGCATGGGAAAGGCACTAGAGGAAAAATTCCTGGTAGAGATAGTGTTGTCCCTGGATGTGCATCACTTCTGTTGTGTACATATTGTACATGTTGTGTTGTGCACGTGTTATACTATGTCATTGTATTGTGTACGTATGGTGTTGTATCATGTATATATGTGAAAGTGTTATGATACACCATGTGTAGGTATATGTGTTGTATAATGTGTTGGGACAAACATGTATGGGATTGTCTAGATGCCCTTGTTGTTGATAATGAGGGTAGAGGAGGTATAATCTCTAGATGCCCTTATTTTTGATATTGAGGGTAGAGGTGGTATAGTCTCTGGATTCCCTTGTTGTGGATATTGGGGGAGGAGGTGGTGTAGTCTCCAGAGTCCCTTGTTGTTGATATTGAGGGTAGAGACAATATACTCTCAGGATTTCCTTGTTTCTTTGGAAGAGAAGAGAAGAGATGTCACTAGGTGCTTGTTGGGTTTTGCAACCGATCTAGCGTGTGTATGGAAAGAACAAAGAACAGAGGTATAAGGAAAGAATAATTTGAAAGATAAGTATCAATATTTTATTCAGTTTTTAATTTCAAAATTCTGAACATAATCTAAGATTTTGATTTATGATGGTTGAGTTTTGAGCTAACCATGTGTGTTATTTTTATACATGATGATTTGATCAAATAGCTAATTTTACTTTTTGTGAAAGGAAGTAAAAAAAACTATAAGTGTCACCTTATTGATGAGATACCAATGAGGTATGATTTGAATTTATTACAATTCCTTTTGAATCTAATGGAAATTACATGCTTGGTACATAAAAACATGGAAATGGTTGATTTGGGTGGTTGGAACTGGCTGTAAGAATGTTAGCAATAACAAAAAAGGAATTGGAACATGTAATAGTATGTTGGTAAAGGTCTTCAAGAGTAGGGTCATTGTGGGACACTGGTACCCAATAGTGTCCTATTTTTGTAATAAGCATGCTATGACCAATATGATGGTTTTAAGGCAGGAGTATGTCTTGGTTTTTGAGACCTTCCGATGCAAAGAAACCTTGACAAGGAATGGATCGCCTAAGGTACTGGGATCCAGAGAAGGGGATGCCTGAACTTGGAAGGTGAGTGATTGCATGGAAGAGGGTGACCAGATTTCCTGAGGGAGAGGGAAGAAAATAAGGGAAGGACAAGAAATAAATCTGTTTTGGTCATTAGCATTGCCAGATGGAATCAAAAGCACAATTGGAGTGTTCCCGACAACAATGAGCTAGTAACTATTCATTGAGAGATCAAGGAGCGCAATTATTGTAGCACTAGACATTGAGGCAAGCTTTGATTTTAGCAGTGCATTATGGAATTATTGGGAAGGAGGTGAATCCCTAGTACTACTTTTGAGGGTGGAGGTGTGGGCATTTGGAATCCCTTGTTGTTGATGTGAGTATCATATACTTTTATTTACTAATTGAGCACATGTGCATATGTATTTATGTGAATAACATTGTCAGTATTATATCAAGTTGTGTTTATAAAGCTTCATAAGAAATATGTTTTCATGTTTTTCAATAATTTTATCTGGTTATAAGTTTCATAGAACGTCGAGGATAGTGTTCTCCCAAGGGGGAGGGGCTTGTAACAACCTCAAGTTAAATTCCATGCAAATAAATAATGTGTGGGCACCATAAAAGAAAAAATCAACCAGGTCATGAGACATGTATTCCAAGATGAATGGAGGGGAAAACATTACACTGGGCATCACTTGTGGTTTATTATTTTCTATGGAAATTCACATTGGAATTGGAAAATACAAAAGGAAATAAATGACAATTAATTAAAGAAATAAATGAAAATAAGAGAAAATGAAGATGAAGAGACAAGAATATGCATGCAAGGGAAAATCAAAGAATTTGAAGGAAAAAGGAAATAAAAGGAGGGAGAGAACATTCTATGACTCTCTTTATTACTCTTTGGATCGTACACTCTTGGTTACTCTTGAACATTCTAGCATTCTCATTTGGACAAGAAGAGCAAGAGAGAGAACAAGCACTTGGAAGTAAGCAGGACACAAGAAATCAAGCAAGCAAGGAATTAAAGGGAGCGCAAGAGGAAGTTGGAAAACAACAAGTAAGGGATAAAAATAAATGTGGATTTGTAGGTAACAATGTGCATGTGTGATTTAGCATGTTGGCATTTGACGCATGGTCTATGCATTGGTTTATTGGTCACATTTGTTGTTATTGGCATGGGATTTTCCTAGATTGATAGTGATGTACAACCTTTCCTTTTCCATTTCCTGGATAACCATGATGTAGTGGGTTCCATACTTTGGTTAACCTTTGGATTGTTAGTAGATTTTGGATCCTGGTTGAGTTTGTCTTAGGAAAATTCCCAAGGGTTTAGGGTGGAGATGGTTTTCTTCTAGAACTCTTGACATGTGGGTGGAGACAATCTTAATTCCTCTCGGTGTGATGAAGAATTTCTGTGGCATCCAATCTTTTTTAGTTTTGGTGATTTCTGGACTGGTTTGGGTGAAATCACAATGGTTGAGGATTGAGGTGGTTTAGCCTATGGATTTCCTAGTTGGTTTTGTTTTGGTTTATCCCATGTGATCCCACATTCATGCTTGGAATATAGGGTGACTGGCTGAAATAAATATTTGGTTCAGCCTAATCTATGGTCGGGTGGTACATGGAAGTCCCTAACTTGGTTGGATCTATTCATATGTTATTTCTTATTGAGATGAATAAGCACATGTATTGGTTATTGTGTTGATGTTATGGCTAGTTTTTCATGGATGCATTCTGGTTAAATGCTAGTTATAGGCATGGTTAAATGATATGCTCTTGTTATGGATCTTGTTCATGATTCGATAATTTATTGAATTGCTTATATGAATGCATGAGATAACAAGTGTTGTTGCAACTAGCTTGAGAGGGAAATAAGTCTTCTTGATGATTTTATGATGAAACTAAGGAAACAATATAAATTCATGACCTGTAGTTACTACGTTTAGCATGTGTTTGTCTAAATTTTTATCATATTTTTAGCAAGCTTGGGCAAGATCCTGAGCCCAAGTGTAGATTATGTAGACTTGTGATTATCACTCACATATTCCTGAAAAGTTATAAGTAGTGGCCTGTAGGATAACCCTAAAATTCAGGCATTGAATATGTGACCATATGCATGGAACTTGAATATTTTCGTTGTAACAACATAGAGGATGGCTTATGTGTGCGGCCAAAGTCTTTTAATTACATGGACTAGACTGCATGCGTGCGGCTGAGTAGTAAAGATTGGTAAAAAGTTAGTTCCATCTTAGGGAAATATCATTAGTGGATGTTGTTTGACATCTAGGTGGTTAGGTGTCTCTGAGAGGTTGTAGTAAGTTTCGGTATGGTAGACCCCACTTCCATAACTAGAACTTGGATCTTGGGTCATGCATAGTAACTCTTGTCTCATGTTTACCCTAGTGAGCTTGTAAAAGTAGGTAAATTTGCCGTAGGGTGTTATGAATTCCTTTTTGGATGGCCAAAGAGATGATTCTATATGACATGCGACACCACTAGATGATGACACATGGTAGGATGAAATCACCCTGATGCCAAAATGTCATCAACAAGAAGTAGAGGGGGAAATGTAACATGGAGCTGGGTGATGTGGATGTCGAGTGGAGCCATGGATCATGCCATATCACCCTAAAAAAGGGGTGCAATGTTAATTTATTGGCATTGAGGGATGGGAATGTTCCAGTTAACACCTCTCATCTAGCACTAAAATTGTCTTTAGCACCTCTAGGTTATGAGTGTAATTAATAAAGAGAACTAAATGACACTTCCTCTGGTTATCAACGTGAAATCTTGTGTCATGTCGTAGATGATTGAAGCGGAATGCTCCTACAGGAGTGATGTAATGATGCTAATGCATGATGACATGGCAAGCACCATGCGAGACCACAAGTGATATGGAAGTGCCATGTAGGCTCTCAAGAGTACCATGTGGAAATGCTTGCTGATATGGAAAGGATCAACGACCCAAACTTCAAATGGGCATAAATTTCAATTTGGGAATCAGGTTGAGATAAAATTTATATCACCAGAAAGATCTTAACGAGCCAAACATGCTGCTCGCTGCATTTATTATGAGTTTTGATTAGGTTGGAAAAAGAGGAATTTTTGTGACCCAACTTCATAATAAACCTTAAACATTAGGTTAATTTTGTTTTAACACCTTTCACATCCTAAGAAATACCTAAGGGGGTAGGAGTGTGTGTTACATTTATGTTGATTTGGATTTATTTTTTTGTTATTCTCATTTATTTTATTTTGTTGTTGGTTGTGGTTTTCACTTTCATTTGGTTGTTTGGGCTAAATTTTGATCAAATTGAGGAAGAATTTGAGCAAAATTAATGTTGGATGGGGACAATAATAGATTAAATAGTGGTTAGGGTTGAATTAATGTCCTTAATAAAATGTAGAATATTCTAGATCACCATGGGCACATGGGATAGTCATAGAATATTAAGGGATAACTCCATACAATAATTTTGGACCTCCATAATGACTAGGACCATATAATTAAGGCAATTGGCCAAATTGAACATAACATGCAATACCACAACTGATTAGCTTAATCTTATAAGTATATGAACTTCATGAGAATCCCCTTATGTGGAGGGTTGGCTATCTAAAGAGGGTTTAGGACCATCAAGTATAAATGCATATAAACATATAGATTGGGAGTATATGAGATCTAACTCTTATGATTTGAGGACCCACATCTTCCTTCTTGAAGGATGCATAAAGGTTACATATATCGAAATAGTAGGAAGAAGGGATTTGAAAATCAAACCCAACAAAAGTTTACCATCCAATAGGATTTTTACAGAAAATTTCCTATGTCACCATTCTTGATTATGATCTATGATATAAGTAGATGTAGATTGAGGACAAGTCATAAGTAATTTAATTCCAATTTCATGTTGTATAGGTAGTTGATTTTTTTCAAGAAATTAGTAGTTATTGTAGTAAAGATAATGTAGGTTCCTCAAATAAGGTAAATGCCTCATTTTGTTATGAAGCTAAAAAAGGTTCACTAAAAATTATACGAATTATTTGGGTTAGACGCTATAATTTTTTAGTGAACCTTTTTTAGCATCATAACAAAATGAGGGATTTACCTTATTTGAGGAACCTACATTATCTTTACACAACAACTACTAATTTCTTGAAATAAATATATATATATATTATATATATTATATATATATATATATATATATATATATATATATATATATTAAATGGAATATAACATTTATGTTAAAAGAACTAGATACATGGCTAGGACAATTTACATGTTTCAGAGATATCCAAGGCTTGCAAATTTGAGATTGAGCATGGATTCTCAATCCAAACCCTCAAGCAAGTTCCCCGTGACACAAAAATTTTAGTGCCTTTCCAAGTATATTTTTTTCCAAAAAAACCCAATATGTAGACACATTTACATTCCATTTTTCACTAATTTTATTTTGATCTAGTTAACTTCTTATTTTTCTTAGTGAAAAACTTTTTCTTCCCTTATTAACTTGAGTCCAACCCACATTTTCTATGAACTCCAATGGATATTTCTTCGACACATGCATGATAATATTCTTGATATCATTATCATCCACTTGATGTACCCAAGAATTTTCCTTTTCAACATTATTCGTTATGGTTTCTAAAGGAGATTTGTTTTCCATGAGGGATTGTTGCTTTTCATTAACGCTGCATCTAGAGAGTTCTTATAGGCAACTGAAGGATCCACATTGAAATGCGAGGTTTCTTGCTTAGATTCTATTTCCATGGATGCAATTTGATTTTTTGTATCTGCTTCCTTCTTGCCTTTTGGTTCTTTCATGTCCTGAAGCTCTTCCTCTTTGTATACTATATAATGATCACCTTGCGCTCCTACCCACCATTTGGTCCTTCAAGATTTTTTCTAGTCTTTTCTACTTTGAGAAAATTTGGGGAAGTTTTTAATTACATGTCCAATTTCATAGCATTCTCTACAATAAAATGAAATATTCTCATACTCGAGCTTTTGGGCCCAAACATAATTTGTATTCATCAAATTAATATCTATGGGAAAGCCCTTGTTGAAGTCCATCTCCACACAAATGCGGGCATAATTAGTCTTGTAATTTTTTTTTGTTTCATAATAATGATGATAAAATTTTCTAGCATGTTCCCAATGGAGGAAAGTGATGCAAGATTCCATAAATGTAAGGGAAGGTTCAAAAGCCTTACCCAAACTGGGGCTGTGGAGATTGATGCTGTTACCAGAGCAAAAGTGGGAGTCTAGTGTTGAATGGAGAGACCAACACTACCCCAAAACCCTGGACTGAATCCCCATATGGCCTTCTTGTCCTTTATATTATCAACAATCACAACAAAAAACCCTGATCCATAGGGTAAATGTTTATTTCGTCCACCAAAAGGAGCTTTCATGTCTCAATGATCCATTTGTGCATATTAGACAACCACAACCAATACAAAACTAAAAACTAAACCATTCTCCCAAAAATATTTTCCACAAGAGAAAACTTCATGATCCATAGGAACATTGAGGGAAGAAATTTCTTGAACCACCATATGATTGGAACCAAATTTCAGCATAGAGCTATACAAAACCGAAGAATAGATATCTTGATTGACAACCATACCTGCAAAAGAAAATTTATTTTTCGCCAGATCACAGGGACTCACCAAAATCCATGCAAAGAAAAAGCAAAGATTGGATGGCTAGGGAAAAACCCTAGCCGCTGCAAGGGTTCCAAAGCTCCTTCCATTCTTGATAAAGACCACTAGAGGTGTAATAATATATTATAATGATATTAGAGAAACAAAACATGTGAAAAAACATGATGTACTTAGGCGGATATTCTACAAGCTTACCTTCAAACATATGAATGTCTTAGACTAATTTGGTTAGGATAACAAGGTAATCCATGTCATACCATATGAGGTCATTTATTAAGTGATATAAATGTTGTGAGATGTGGGTAATTATGAAAGGTAGAAAAAATATTTGACAACCTTGACATGGAAGAGGGTTCTCTTGATTCCTTCTTAAGGTGGGGGAAGTCAATTCAAAATTTCTACAATATTTTATCAAAGTCCAAGGGACCATGTATTATTCATGCTTCATCATTGGTTAGTTATTTCTATATTGATATTTATTAAGTTATTGTTTATGTTTTTTCTTTTATGAAGTAAATATTTATATTTTCTTCTAAACAAGATATTGCATGATACTGTTGGAGATTTTAGATAGGTTGGTCACTAGGGAAACTCAACCATATCAAAAAATGTATTATGATATTAGAGAAGCAAAACATGTGAAAAAACATGATGTACTTAGAGGGATATTCTACAAGTTTACCTTCAAACTTATGAATGTCTTATAGTAATTTGGTTCAGATAACAAGGTACTCCACATCATGCCATATGAGGTCATTTATTAGGTGATATAAATCTTGTGAGTCGGGGGTAATTATGAAAGGTAGAACAAATATTTGACAACCTTGAAATGGAAGAGGGTTCCCTTGACTCCTTCTTAAGGTGGGGCAAGTCGATTCAAAATTGCTACAAATATTTTATGAAAGTCCAAGGGAGCATGTATTATTCATGCCTAATCATTGGTTAGTTATTTATATATTGATATTTATTAATTTACTGTTTATGTTTTTTCTTTTGTGAAGTAAATATTTATATTTTCTTCCAAACAAGATATTACATGATAGTACTAAAGATTTTAGATAGGTTGGTGTCTAGGGAACCCTGACCATATCCAAAAATGTATTTGCTTTAAGGAGTCAGAAGATAAAATGTTGCCTAGATAGTCAAAATACAAAATACATATGCCAAAAATCATTCCTTCAAGGCCTTGAGAAAAAGACAAAGAAACCATTAAATAATAAACTAAAAACATAACGAGAGTAAATAAGCTAAGAGGAGGGATCGAAATATGTTGTTGTGACCTAGAATGGCTCCTTGTTACTACCAAGTGAGAAGCTAATAGAAAGAGGGATGCCAATATGCTTTTTGATGTTCTCTAGTCTATGATCTAGGTATGTCATGTGTCGATGCAAGTGTTCCATTGAGAGGAGGAGATCCTCCCCACTTTCATGCCTATCTAGTAAGAATTTTCCTAGCAAATATTCCATGTGCTAAAAAAGTTCCATTGTGTACATATATTGATTAGATCATCCTTAGCAGTGACTTACATCCAAAACCTAATTAGCCATATCTATTAGTACCTCCATTTTGAATAGAAGGTGTCATAAATGAACTATTCTTGACCTATGATAGTTATGCCTGAATAGGAGGTAGGTTGAGATCTCGAAAATGTGTTTTTGGGCCTTCAACTTTGATATGGTTTCGTGTACTACCCTAATTTCCATGCTCATAATAATATGCTACACCTCAATAGACATGAGCTCTTTGATAGAGCATTATGACTGCACCAAGGGGGGATATTGTTCTAGAGTGAAAGGAGAGAGATGTTATAAATGAGACAGGGGTGGATGGAGGGTGAGGTGTTCACATGAGAGAATTCCTGAAACAATGTACAAGGTATAGGGTCAAAATCAAGAGAGGGCTTGACAATATGCAAGGTGATCCAGATTTAAATAGGAACGCAACAAATTACAAAGATAACCATATACACAAATATGCAGCGGAAATAATACTTCATTTCATTAATGGAAAAATACTAAAATATGCTTACAATCAGAAATGGAAATAAACTAGCTAGGGCGATGGTAGCTTATCTCTGAGAAGAGATGTGATGGCTACATGCCTCTGAACTGTGTTACAATGAGGCTCGAAGGCCTATTTATTGTTGAGAAACAATGAAAAACCCTTCACATTACAAAACCTAACCCTAGGAGATGAAACGCCAAAACTGTGGGCCCCGTTTGGGGGTAAGTTGGTACATCAACTTCCCGGGGTCGTAACTTTAGCATATGATCTATGTTTGACGCGTACAATAGCTCATTAGAAAGATCTATTCGAGCATTATCATTGTTGGAACAGGAAACATCGGTCCATTCCATGACCCATGTTGCCCCTGGATTCCCCAAAAAACGTCGTTTAGGGCCTCAAAACGGCTCCGGAAGTTCAGGACCCGAAAAACTGCTAAAAATAGTAAG
>APFE031019514.1:2571-14767 GCA_000404065.3 Pinus taeda
TCCTTGTCTGGAGTCTTCTGAGATCTGGTAATCCAGGTCTGCCAAATCCTGCCAGTCTAGCTCTCTCTGAGGAGCATTTAGAGGAGTGACATTAAGGACTTCAGGGGTCTCCATGCTTTATACAAATAATCTCTGAAATGCCGCTTGAAACACTGAAATTGATGGGAACCAAGTTTGACAGGGTTGGTGTACAGTCAAGGATAACAATGTTGGCCTTTTGGGAAGGGTTTTCAGCAGCAGAAATACCTCCCTTGTCAGTTTGGGAGTAATGCAGGAGTCCACGGTTGCGCGAACAGGGTAGGTTTTAGCAGGAAATGCAGTCTCTCCGAGGTTTCCACCGATATGTTTCAGCTTTAAACGGTCAAATTGGGTAAAGTGCAGTTGGTTTATCGGTGAAATTTTCAATTCAATGGCTTTTATGGTGGTTTTTACAAGAAACTTAAGAAAAACCAGTTCATAGGAGGACGAGGCTCAAATACCTGTTAAATAATGGCCTGGACTGAACAATGCAGCTGGGTTTGCGCGCTGGGTGCTTTGAAGTTGGTCGCGGGCTGGCTGGTTGAACTGTCGTCGTTTATTGCATGCAGGCAGCTTAACAGTATTTTTCAGAAAAATATGAGAAAATTGCGAAAATGTCGAAAATATGGCTTTTTGGTTTTATTGGCGCGCTTTTGGATGACGTCAGCATGACATCATCAAGGGGGCCCGGGTTGGATGACGTCATCATGACGTCACCAGGTGACGTGGCGGTCAACGGCAGGTCCACGGGGGCGATGAGGTGGCGGCCAGGTGGGTGAATCAGGGATGAGGTGAGCGGATGTGGCGGTGACGTGCACGGCAGCAGGGCGAGGACGTGGGCGGGATAGGTGTCGCAATATCGGAACCGGCCCTGTACGTTGAATGAACTATCAGACGTTGCTCCGATGCAATTAGGGAGTGACAAGTGTCCCCGCGTGACGCCCGCCTGACGCAAGCGTCTGACAGATATCGGAAGGTATCTGTCAGACAGGTAGGGTGCTCCGATATTCATATGGGCCGTCGATCTGGAGGCCCGCGATCCAACGGCTGTCGGGCGCTTAACCTGCGTGAACTGTAACATCCTCCTTTGGTTAACTTGCGGACGTCGGGATCGCCCGAAAACATTGTGCGCCGTCGATCTGAGATGGGTGTCATCTAATGGTCATCGGGCGGGCCATCTGCACGATCTGTAACTGTGCCTAGGCGGGCCATAAACAATGATTTTTCTTTGCAGAGGTGGCGTGCGGGACCCTCCATGCGCTAATTACTCTTTGGAGCATTTTTAATGGTTTTTCTTACCAAAATATTTCGGTCCGCCAACCTTGGAAATACAAGCAATTTGAGGGTTTTTCATAAGGTTCGGGCATAAATATTTATGAAGGCCGAGACTATAGGGAAGTGGGTCAAATGGTTTTTTCAATGCAACATGAAAGGGCAAATAAGCTTTCGACCTTAGGATAAGGCGGGGGAAGGGTGATTTCACAATATTTTTCCTCCCTTGGGTGTTTTTATGGGTTTCAAAGGCTTTTCAAGGGTTTTTAAGGTCCAAATGAAACTTTTGGGTAGGGAAACTGGTTGAGATGGAGCAAAAGGTGGAACATGGGTTCTTGACCTTAGCCAGGGGCTAATTCAATTCCCAGGGAGCGAACATTATGGCTATAGTGCCAAGGAGGGGGTATTTATGCATTGTGGGGTTTATACACCATGGTGTTTATAATAATAGGGATAATGGGGTATAGGGAGCTAAGTAATAGAGTTAGTTTTAATATGGAGGGAACATATGGATGAGGGCTGGTTCAACCAAGTTTTCTTTGAAAATAACTTGAAATTAAGAGTAGATCAAAATGAAAATATTTTTGCACAAGAAATGTGGCTTCTTAAAGCCATAAGGATATGTCAAAGATATAAATTTCTGTGCTCTGTGCATCTTGGGAAAGGGTGTTAGTAATGAGTGAAATACAGATGAAAACAAGGGAGTTAGTCATGCTCCAGTGTGTTGCTCTTCCTGTAGATGTTTTAGCAACCTTGATTTTGGAAGAGACAGCACTTCTGCAACCCCATCTACCTACCCAACTAGTTCTCCTAGCATTTTTTGTTCCTTCCTGGAGGGTGCACTTGGACTTGCAAACCCTTTGAATGCCTTTTTCTTTTCATTGGCTTTTTCCTCTCATTCCCTATCTAATGCAACCCTTATTCCTTCCAAGGTCCCAGATTAAGCAGTTGGGAACCTTAGTTTCTCTACCTAGCTACTGATCTGCCAAGATTAAACAGTTTGGACAGATTTCATTCTCTATTCTACAACATGGAAATTGAAAACATGGCATGATCCAGATTAGACTGTTTGGACCACCCATCAAAATTGAGTTCTTATCAAAACTGATACAGACATTGTCTTCTTAGGGAAATATGGGATCTTTGCATTATCAAAGCAGAGCATATTTGGACCTTTGATATCCAATCATGAAATATGAAACCTATTGGTATAGGTATCCAACACCTACATCATTCAAACATGTTTCCAAGATGTGAAATATGGTCAGATATATGTTTAGAATAAAAAGTGAAACTGTCAAGGTATATGAAAACAAATATTTTTATTAGCCCCTGAAAGGTAATATCCATTGTCCACTGGAAAGTGGCCCTAGCATTAATCAAGCTAAAGGGCATCTTTCTTTAGGAGAAGTTTACCCATGGAGTTCTAAAGGCCATTTTAAGTTGGTCAGAGGGAGCCACCATAACCTGGTTATAGCTTGAGAAACCATCCAAAAGAGACAACATCTCAGAGCTTGAAACACGTTGAAGGATTTTCTCCATGGGAGGAACTAGGTAATTTTCTTTGTCATTATATTTATTTAAGTTTCTTAAGTGTACATAGAGATGAAGGTCTCAATTCATATTCCTTATTGGCACTAAATTCACAACACTTCATTTCATTAATATCAAATTATGAAATATTCCTACAAACAAAATGGAAATAAGACTAGCTCGGGCGATGGTAGCTTATCTATGAGAAGGGATGTGGAGGCTACATGCCTCTGAACTATGTTACAATGAGGCTAAAGGGCCTATTTATTATTGGAAAACATGAGAAAATTCTAAACAAGAAAAACCCTAAGCCCAAGAGATGTAACGCCAAGAGTTTATGGGCCTCATTGGGGTTAGTTGGGCAGCCAACTTCCCGTAGTCAAACTTGGTCATATTATCCTTGTTTGGTGTGTACGATACCTTGTTGGAAAGGTATCTCCGAGTAATATAGGTTTTGCTGCAAGCCTTGGACTACAACCATGATCTTGTTGCAAACCTAAAAAAAACACTGTTTATGGGGTCAAAACTGCTCCAAAAGTTCAGGACCAAAGAAAAATGATAAAAATAGTAAATGATGAAATAAACAAAGAAATAAATGAAACTAAATAGAGGTCTAGGTGGGATAGGTGGGTAACCACCAATATCCACCTGGATCATTCCTCCCCACTTAGGAAGCAATGGTCCCCATTGCGCGTAGAGCCTCCATGAGGTGAGAAAATTTTTGTTGAACCTGGTCCCTAGTGAGCCACTTGCCTTGGTTCATGAGTTGGCTAGCTTTGACAACCTAATATAGTTGGATATTCTACTGACGAGTGTTCTTGACCTATGTGTCCATAATTTGATCAATTGTGGCCTGTTCCATGTAGTTTGGATTTAACTCTATTAGCGTGAGTTGTTCTGCAATGTCTGATGTGTCGGATAATGGTGGGAAGTATGGTCTAAGGGAGTTCACATTGAACACTAGGTGCAGACTAAGGAATGGGGGAATGTTGAGCTCAAAAGAATTGTCTCCCACAACCTTGGTAATGGTGAAAGGACCATATTAGAATGGCCTAAGCTTCCGATGGGCTATGGTAAGGCGTTCTTTCTGCAAATGCAACCAGAGTTTGTAGCCTACCTGAATCTTGTGTGGCACCCAATGTTGATCATGTCGTTGCTTGTACTTGGAATTTGACTTCTCTAGGATTTTGTGAACCTACTGGTGAATGTGTTAGATGAGTTCAATAAATTTAGTCACTTTATTCACCTCAGATGATACATGTGTGGATTTTTTCTGTGTAGTCAACTAAGACATGGAAACATCAATCAGACATAGTGGTTGAAATCCTAGACCCACTTGAAAGGGACTGCAACCATTCAAGCTATGGAGATCTCTATTAAATTGTGTTGCGCATATGGAAGATTCCCATCCCAGGTTTGAGGATTCTTGTAGTTGTACATGCGGAGTATGTGCACTATAATCTTGTTTCCAACCTTTGTATAGCCATTAGTATGGGGATGTAAGGCAATCAACTTGGTGAGCTTGGTGTCCAATAGTGTCCAGAGGCCTTGCCAGAATGTGATTAGGTACCTGCTATCCTGATCTAATATAATGATCTGTGGGATCCCAAAATGTACCCATACTCCTTCAAAGAAGAGTTTGGAAGTTTCCTCTGTTGTGATACTTTTCTTGCAAGCTGTCAATATAGCCACCTTAGAAAATATGTCCATGACCACAAATACACAGTCATTACCATGTTTGGTAGAAGGGAGGCCAGACATTTAGTCCATGGATATGGATTCCCACAGCTCGCTAGGAGTAGGTAGAGGAGTGTACATGCCTTGCTTCTTGATGGATGGCTTAGCGATAGCATAGATAGTGTAGGATCTGATATATTTCCCAACATCCAGTTGGAGTTTGGGCCTATAGAAATACTTTTTTAGTACAATCATAGTTTTCTCCACCCCAAAGTGTCCTACGATCCGACTGTAGTGCACCTCTCAAAATCATTTGGCACGCTCACTTGAAGGAACACAAATGTGGCCTAGGTAGAATAATAATGCATCCTAGAGGTGGAAATCAGGAACTTTCTTCCCATATACTAGCATTTGGTATGTGGAGGTGAGCTCTAGATCATTTGTGTATAATTGCGGTGATCTAGAGGTCTCTTGACCACAATAGTTGAGAACAGTAATTAGTGCTGACTCTGGGGCCCGAATGAGGCAATCTAAAACATGATTGGTGCTACACTTTTTGTATTTAATGTTCAAGTGGAAATTTTGTAGATGTCTAGACCACTTGTGATGAAGATCATTCTACAACTTCCGCTATGTTTGTATAGATTGAAGAGGCCGGTGATCGGTTTGGATGACTGTCTCCTTCCCCAGAATGTAGTGCTTCCATTATGTAATACATTTATTTATCATAGGTGGGGTACTTCCAAATTGTATCAGAAAGTGTATCACTATTATAGGCCACTCAATGCTTGTGTTGGGTGAGGACCGCACCAATAGCATAGTCTGAGGCATCTTCCATGATTTCAAATGGTTGTTGCAAGTCTAGAAGTGTGAGTACCTATGAAGAGCAAAGGTGACGCTTCAACTTAACAAACACCTTCTATTGGGAATCAGACCAGGGAAAATTTTCTTTCGCCACACCCTTCGTAATCTGACTCAAAGGCCAAGTGGTATGGGGGAATCCCCACATGAACCTCCAATAAAAATTTGCAAGGCCCAAAAAGCTATGAAGCTCCGATATAGTGGTCCGGGCTAGCTAATCTCGAATTACTTGGATCTTGGTCGGGTCCACATGCATGCCACTCTCATTTATGATGTACCCAAAGTATTGGACCCGACTCATGCCAAAGATGCATTTCTCCAAGTTGGCAAACATTTTTTGCTGCCGAAGGGTTTGAAGGAGATGCTGAATGTGTTGCAAGTGTTCTTCTCAACCCTTGTTGAAGATGATGATGTCATCCAGATAAACCACCATGAATGAGTTGGTGGAGGGCCGCAAGATGTCATCCATTAGCCTCATAAAAGTAGTGGGGGCATTTGTCAACCCGAAGGGCATAACCAACTATTCAAAAAGGCCTTCCTTGGATTTAAAGGTAGTCTTCCATACATCTATGGGATCTATTGGAACCTCATGATAACTAGATATTAGATCTATATTGTTAAAATACTTGCCCGCCTTGCGTTGGTCCAGCAGGTCATCAATCCATGGGATTGGATACCTGTTCCTAACAATGATATTGTTTAATGCCCAATATTCAATGCAGAGCCTCCAGGTTCCATCCTTCTTCTGTACCAATACAATCGGGCTCCGACAAGGTGAGGAACTTGGTTGGATGTGCCATTTTTGCAAAAGCTCCTAGATTTTCCAATTGATCGCTTCATTTTCCAGAATGGAGCGACAATATATTGGCCTGTTAGGCAAAGGTTATCAAGGAGTCTGATCGATTGAGTGCTTGACCTAACTATGCAAGAGTACCCCTGTGGATGAGGAGAAGATGACCCTTTATTCTTCCACAAATGCATCCACTTACTTCTGCTTCTTGGAGGAACCCTTCCCATGGGACATGGATGTGGCTATGACCTTCCCCTTGCATTGAGAGTGAATTAGAAAGAAAAAAAATTTCCCATTCTGGGAGATGACCCTACTGCATTTTTTAGTAAAGATCAAATAGATGGTGGTAGGTGGGGCTACCTCTAGTATCCTGTATAAATTAGTACCCAAAGAAATAATAATAGAGCGAGGTCTAGAATCATATACAACATGTTGCATCCATAAGCATGGTTGTCCTAATGCTACATCATAAACTTCAAGAAGATAAAAATCACACAGTACCTCATCTGTGAAGGGCTTGATGTTGTATGGAAGGTGGCACTGTTGGCTGATGCGAAGATCTTGTCCTAGGTGAAGCCACTCGATGGTGTATGATTGAAGATGTGTTGTAGCCAATAGGCCCAACTACTTCATAGCCTCAAGGTGGCACTGTTGGCTGATGCAAAGATCTTGTCCTAGGTGAAGCCACTCAATGGTGTATGAATAAAGATGCGTTGTAGCCAATAGGCCCAACTACTTCACAGCCTCTGTTGAAATGAGGTTCTTTTGGCTCCCGCTGTTGACAATGAATTGCAACAAATAACCCTTCACCCACATCTATGAGTGGAATAGGTGCTCCCCCTCATCTGGGTGTTTAGGCTCAATCTTCTGGACCTTAGTGGTGGCCATAGTGGCACTAGGTTTTTCATCAATGATCTACTTCCCTTTGTAATTCCCCTTATTGGGTTACGAATCAGAGTCAGAACTTGCGTCAGACTCAGAAGCCTTTAGCTTAAACATCAATGATTGTTTGGCCCGACACTCACTTGTGTTGTGAGTGGAGCTCTTATGGAACTCACACCACTTTCTCATGCCTTCTTTGTCTTTGTGGTGTTGTTCTTTGCTTGTAGATTTGGCAGGTTATCCTAGGTTTCCCTGCCTTGGCTTTGTCCTTTTCTCTGTGGTTTCGGGGCACCTTTCCCTTGCTTAGTATTCGTAGATCCAAAGTCACGCTTTTTTTGTTTAAGCTTTTGCTCAATATTGGTAGTGTATCAGCATGTTGTGCCAAGAAAGGAGATGTTCAGGAACTCCATCTCATTCTAGATGTACCTATGTAGGCAGCCATGATACTTTAGTACAAAATGTTTCTTAGAATCCTTGATACCCAACTTCGTGTGAAGGGTATGAAAAGCATTGGTAAACTCTGGTATGTCTTGGTCCCTTCCTTGTCACAGTGTGGTCCACTTGATGTATTTATCCTTATAGCTCTCGATAGGGTAGTACTACTCCTTGATGGCGTCTCAAAACAAATACCAAGTGGGTGCAACTAAAAATAGTGAGGGCGTACTTTCATCCTTATGCTCGTAGTAGGTTTCCCACTAGTCCTTGACGTGGGGGGTGGGTTTGAGAAGAGAAAAAGTAATCATTTCCTAGCTGGAAAAATCATAAGCAAAAACATATCCTTCTAGCATATTTAACCATTTATCTATGATGTCCACATCTATCTAACCCTTAAATATGGGGATATCAAAGTTAACTTGTACCTTAAAGGGTGTGGTTCCCCCAAAGTAGTTGCTTGAAGTATATGCGTCGCCCTTGGGTAGCCGCTCAAAGATCTGAGTAAAGTTTTCCATCATCGCATGCCTTTGTCGCTCGAGGGCTTCTTCGAGCAAGATTTTGATAGGATTTCCTACCCCCTCATATTTATTTTATTCTGCCATGGAAGGCTGTCAAGATTTATGAGGTTGGTCTTGCAAAGGTTCGACTAGTTCAAGCCCTAACTCCTTATATCTCAACCTCGTTGGGGACATGCAAAGAAAAACAGAGAATGAGCAGACCGCTCTGAGACCATTGATTTGAATTAAATAGGAATGCAACAAATTACATATATAGCCATAAACATAAAGATGTAGCAGAAATAACACTTCATTTCATTAATATCAAATACTGAAATACGCTGACAAGCAAAATGGAAATAAGACTAGCTCGGGTGATGGTAGCTTATCTTTGAGAACAAATGTGGTGGCTACATGTCTCTGAATTGTGTTACAATGAGGCTCAACGGTCTATTTATTATTAGAAAACATGATAAAACCCTAAACAACCAAAACCCTAATCCCAAGAGATGTAACACCAAGATTTCGTGGGCCCTGTTGGGTTAGTTGGGCAACCAACTTCATGGGGTCATAAATTGGTCATATTATCTTTGTTTGGTGCGTACGATACCTTTTCGGAAAGGTCTCTCTGAGTACTACAAGTTTTACCACAAGATCTTATCAATGACTATGGGCCTGCTGTGGACCTCAAAAAAGTGTCGTTTTGGGGGTCAAAACTGATCCAGAAGTTCAAGACCCGAAAAAATGCTAAAAATAGTAATGATCAAATATACAAGGAAACAAATGAAATTGACTGGAGGTCTAGGTTGGATAGGTGGGTGGCCACCAATATCCACCTGGATCATCACTCTTGATAGGTAGTTCTAAATTGGGATGGATTTTCCTCAACTTTTGTTGGAAAGGATTGGTATGAGGTTTTATGGGAATAATATGCTACATAATGTTGGGATACAAACTTTTGAGTTCCTCATAGTTCTAGGCAAATACATATTTGTATTCCTGAACAAACAGATAAAATCCACTTTTTCTTGAGGAGTACAATTAGTTGCCAAGTTAAAATTTTGAGGATTCTTTTATGTTCCCAAATTTATGATTTTGTACTGCATAGATGAAATATTAATTTTACAATTAGCCACTTTTCAAAATCAGTATTGTAAGTCATAAAATATATCAAGCCTAAAAAAAGTTTAGGGATAGGATTTACCAAATTAATTGATTCATCCACTGACCATTGATTTTGAATTTGGGAGAAATTGTGAAGGTTATCTTTGTCGGTTACCTCATAGATGACAATGTCATGGAAAATATCTTCAAATTGTAGGAACTCAATTATCTGTTGATCATGATAAAAAACATGCCATCTAGTGATATTATTTGGTATTGGTAGCCTAAACATCAGCTTAATAGAAAAAGAAATAGGCTAAAATCCTTCATCATGAATTAACCTATATGCTACATTTTCCAGCAAATCAACTTATTGATTCATAGACCTAGGAATATGAGTTTTATTAAATGTTGAAAATTTTGAAATTAGATCACATAACTTTGTATGGTAATTTATCAAGTGGGGATGAAACACAGTGTATAACATTTCTTATCTACTTAATGGTTATTTTAGAATCTTCTGGAATTTTAGACATTAGATTCCAAGGTCTAGAGCCTTTTTGTGTCCTTGCATGAGTGCTTCATATTCTACAATATTATTAATGGATTTAAATTATAGTCTACAAACAATAAAAATATTATTACCTCTTGGATCTGAAAGAAAAAAACTGACACCTACACCTTTTTTTTATTTCGATCCATCAAAAATATAAAGACTATAGTTCACATTTTGGATTAGAATTAGAATCAATTTTTTTTTATTATCGGTTGTTATTAATTAGAAGTAAAAATTTCAGATTGTTGCTCACTATGATTTAAAGAATAACTTTCAGCAGCAAAGTTTATAAAAATTGAAGCAATATTTAAAGAATCATTAAATATACTGGATTCATCAAACCATCAATATTAGTGACAACACACTTCATGTATTTTTCTCTATTAACTCTAATTGTATTAGGTTCACCTTTCTAAGGAAACCATAAATGAGTTAAATCATTATCCATATACCCTTTTAGATGTTGCAACTAGTCTTGGCTTAGGAATAAACCATATGCTTCCAGAATATATGCAACAACTATATCAATCATTTGTTGAACTCTATGATCTGAGGACAATTTGATCAACACATCAGTGAGTTCTCTTACCATTTTTACATTATTTCTTTCAAGTTATACAATTTTTGCCTCAAATAGTTTAATTTGGGCATTAAGTTTCTTACATATAAAAAGAGGCATGACATTTGAGGAGGCTCCTAAATCTATCATGAAATTGTGAACAATACAATTAAAGATCTTGAATGTAATATGAAAGGAGGCAATTTCTTTTTTTTGTGGAGGAAAATTTTCTTAAGGTTGTTTAAAAATATGCACAGACTTTTCAAGGCTAGCTACATTCCTATTAGGAGCAACTTTATTTTTAGCAGAATTACCAAGAAAGTGTTTTGAACTTTTTGTTGTATTAAATGAATTTTAAGTAGTTCAAATAGTGAGATATTAGCTTTATGTTTCTTCAAATCTGCAATTGGATCATACTCTAAAATTATAAAAACAAGTTTCGAGTATTACTAGATGTTTTTTAGAATTCTTCACCATATTATAACGAGAAGAGTTTTGATTTTTATCCTAGCCTTTAATACATGTGTTGTATTATTGTTGGTTTTCAATGATTGCATCAGGATAATCTTCATACAAAATGTTTGAAAATTGATGCATGGTGGAGGGTGGTTGATTATTATCTTCTTCAACATCATTTTCAACCTCCTCTGTATCATTATCATCATAGGTAGATTCAACAATAATTGCTTGTAAAGTATCTAATAAGCCTTTAGTAGTGAGATCTTCATTTTGGGGGAGCAGGTTTACATTGAAATGATTTCCTATGGGAAATTTTGAAATTGGACCTATTAGAAGTTCCTTCTACAAAATTTTTCTCAATATTTGGTAGTTTTTTAAGAGTTCTCTGAAGGCTTTCCAGATCAAAAGAGATGTTTTCTTCATTTTAGTAGGCTGTTTCAATGTTGATTCAGATTTTTTATTAGAAGATGAGGCTTAGTGACTCTGAGTGTTAGAATTAGTATTCAACATGAGAATATATTTCTCAACAAAGAGAGCCTCATCGAAAGTTATTTGTGAAGTGGCCTTTTGGGCCCTCTTCACCTAAATAGAAATATCAGTAGGAAAATATTTTTAATGTAATAATAAATTATTATGTTTTGGGAAAGCATAGAATCATTAGGAATCTTGTTTTTTAATGAAAGGAATCTTATGTTAAAATATTTTACCTTTTTTTTTCCATTTTCATATTTGATAGTTCCATGGCTAGGACTTTTGGGGTTTTATCATCTCCAAATTTCTCTAAGAATGCAGTTTCAAATTGTGCCTAAGAGGTAACGCTTTGAGGGGGTTGAGCAAAGTACCAGGGTGTAGCTTTTCCCTCAAAATTATAGGGGAATAGCCTATGCGCAACATAATCATGGGATGCACCTTTTTTCCTAATAGGAAACATAAAATCTTTAATATGATCCTCAACTAGTTGTTTAGAATTTAGGGTCAAACTCTGGGAGAAAATTGCGTGGGTTTCTAGGAAGTGGATGTTGCATATTGAGAATAGCGACAACATCTTGGTCAAGCCATACAAAAGCAAGATTATTTTTCTAGTTACCTTGGTTATTTCTTGGGTTTCCTTGATTATTATCCATTCTTGGGGACCCATTAGATTCAGATGACTCAAAAGAATATTCCTCACTGGAGGAATCTTCAAGAGAAGAAGGTGAGCTAGGTGGAGAAGGAGGTGGACTAGAACCTCCAAAAGGGTGGGTTGGCTGGATTCACCAATAGGTAGTTCAAACATCGATTGATTAAGGTTGATAATTCTACTAGTCAATATATCATGTAACATATAATTAGCAGTAGTGATAGTTTGCAGAATATTTGTATGGGAATCCAGTACTGAAGGTTCTTCTAAATGGAAATCAAGAGGTGAAACAAGACATTGAGACAATCATATTTCAATAGAACTTGCTCATTCTAATCTCTCTTGAGTTATGGAAATAACTTTGCGAGACCTTTGTAGACACTTTTCGATCTCAAATTGAACTTGTGAATGGGTTAGAGTTGAAGGTTTGTTG
>APFE031019515.1:0-15409 GCA_000404065.3 Pinus taeda
CTCAGGCTAAGGAGGCTAAGCCTTAGTCAAAAGATTGGTTTGAAACAGTTACTTGAAGTCTTCCTGGTCTGCAGCCTTCCAGGGTCTGATTTTGAGATAACAGACCCCTGGGGCGTTGCAATTGCGATATGCGATGCACCAATATTAGCGATCGGGATTGCAGCAACACAAAGGAACCATGCCAATGCGACGTGTGATTGCGATTAGCGATCAAGGCATGGACCCTATGAGGTTTATGAATGCGATTTTGTATATTTTGAAATCCGAGTTATGTGGATTTCTTTGTATTTCTGTGCATTTGGGTTTTTCGACCTCCCACCTATGCGATTGCGATTTGCAATGACAAGATGGACCCAACGGGTTTATGTGATTGAAGGCAATTTGATTTCCGGTTAAACGACTCATGATGTGTTTTGCGTGCATTTTCCTGTGTATTTCCATTACATGTTGTAATTCAGAATTATTACAGGAGAAAGGCCAAACGATCGGGTGGCCATGCCCGCTAGTTCCTTTTCAATGGTAAACTGATTCTTTTGTAAAAACGTGTGGTTTTCCATGATGGAGGCAGATTGTAACCAATGTGTTATAAAAAGCATAGAGAACACAGTTAACAGGGATTCATCGAGGCTGAGATAACACAGAGAGCACAATTGATAGAGGGTCACTTGGAGGTTGAGCAAGCCCAGAAGCTCATAATAGCCAAGAGCCAGAGCCAAGAGCCATAGCTAGAGCCGAGAGCTAAGAGCCGAGAGCCAGGAGCTGAGAGCTTGAAGGCCGGAGCACCAAAGAGAAAGATAGTTGCAGAGCCAAAGAGCCAAGTAGAAGCAGAGGCTGCCAGAGGTTGGAGGGAGTTGCAGATAATAGAGCCAACATTCATTCTCAAGGTTCCAATAGTCGAGGTGACTGTAGGGGACCACTGAATCCATTGAGATGGAGTTCAGAAAATCCTGAATACTTCTAGGAGCCAGAGAGCTGTAATGAATTTTCAAAACAGAAAAGAGATCAAATGATCAAGCTATTGTTGTTGTCCGAAGTGTGCTGAAGATAGAAGAAGGTGTTCCAGAGACGGTAAGAGAATTCTGGAGTTGGTGCAAGCTAGAGCTGAAGATAGATCAGAGTGCTGATTGAAGGAGTCAAAGTCTAGAGAAGCCTAGATCTGTATGCAGAGTAAGGACAACCAGGGATAAGATGGTATTCTAGACCCATAGGTTCAATGTAAACCAATGGATTTGAGTGTGGAACTTGTAAACTAAGATTACCATAATCCCATAGAGCTTAGTTGAGTTGACTAGAGCTCACGGAGACATAGCTTAAGAGGTTTGGGTGAACTCCTAATTAAACTTGATGTCTTGTGGTCTATCTATTTGTTACATCTTGTTGTTATGTGTATGATGTTATTTGCTGCATTTTTTCACTGCTATATGTTGCATATCAGTTTATGCAAATAAAATTAAAGCAGCTCAGCAGTTAAAAACAAACACAAGAATACACCTATTTCTAGTTCTTTTAATTCCACAAATTATCAATCATAAGCATAGATCTTGGGAATATATAATATTTGGAGTGGGAGAGGTTCTTGTAAGTTGACAAGAATCCTTTAGTGCCCCATTTTAGATCAGGTGGTATCAAAGCCTAAGTTATACCAGCCTTGGTTATACTAGACCAGATGGTATCATGAAGCAAGTGATATCAGGTCAGAATGCTTGGTCGACTTGAAAGGTGCTTGATTGTTTGTAAAATGGATGTTGTTTGAGTTTGTAGAGGTGAAGGCAAAGTTATTGATAGCTAAAACTAGAAGAGGACACAAAGGAAGAAGGGCAAAGAAATTCTTATTATCCCAAAGGACCTCAAGGAAATCCTTGAAGCACAAGAGGTTTGTTATAAAAGGTTGCTTGAATAAGCTCTTTGATAATCATGTTTGAAGTTCTTTTGTTCATTTTGATAATTACAACTTCTACAAGTGAGTCCTCAAATTCCTCTTTCTTCACAAGCTTCTTTAATGAAGACATGAAGCAATACTTGTTCATCATGATGGATATGGTGAGAGAAATGTATGAGGATGGAAGGAAGAGCATCACACTTAGAGAGAAGTTGAATTCCATGAAGGAAGAGAAGCAGTTGCTTTCTGACAAACTGCGAGAAATGGAGAGACGACTCCATATTGCCAATATAAGCCTGGAAAGGATGCATGATTTGGAGACACAACTCTTTGTTGCAAAAGAAGCCTTAGTCAAGTATCAGCTTGAAGAAGAGGTAAATAATTCCATTTTCTCTTCAAATTCCTCTAAGAATGTTTGTATTGGTTCTTTTGAAAAACATACAAGAGGCATAGGTTCCAAGTTAATGTCCAAGATGGGCTATGAAGGAAAAGGCTTGGGTAAACATGCACAAGGTATTGTTGAGCCAATAATGATTGAGGAAAGGCCTAAGTATTTGGGTCTTGGCTATGGATAGTCTTATGGAGAAAGTTCCAAAGCTACCATGAAGGCCATTGAAAGAGTTCTAAGGAGTTTCATTTTAGGTCTTCTACCTCAAAAGTGTAAGGATTGTATTAAGGAGGAATGCAATTGCTTGAAACATCATTTGTAGGATGCAAGTGTTCATAAGCATACACTTGAACCAAAGAGTTGTGGAAACTTTGATAGCCTTGAAGAGATTGATAGTGTTCCAAAGGGAGCCACTTCTTCATTTGATTCACCTCCTCATGAAGGTAATAAAGGTGAGAAAGAAAGGTATAAATTTGGTTCTAACCATATTCTTTTTTACTATGTTAAGCATGATAAATTTCCATATAAGCATGGGAAAAGAATTGCTTGTTCCTTTTGTGGTTTATATAACCATGTTGTTTCTAGATGTTGGAAGAGAATGGCCACTTGTAGGAAACTTTTGAAGGAACGGAAGAAAGAAGCCAAAGGTCCATTGAACAAGGAAAATCATGCTGTCAAGAAGATGCACATGTGTTGCACTTACTGCCATAGGCAAGGACATCTTGCTGCAAAATGTTGGACTCTGAATCCAACAATGCTTCCATGAAACTTGAAGAAGGTGGAAAGAGAAAATGGTAAGAATGGAAAGGAAGTTTCCATGATTGACATGTCTCAGGATGATTCACATGTTGATGCTGATGTGTAGATAAAGGAAGGATCTTTGAAATGGATTCGTAAGAAATGGTTAGATTTCTTATCCAAGTAAAGATTGCATGTCTTTTGATTGATGCATTTCTTTGTTAATGAGATGCAAGTTGCAGGTTTTTACTAAGAAGGTGAATGGAAAAGTTGAGTAGGAGACTCACTTTATTGCAGCAACATAATATTTCATTTCAGCTTCGAAAGTACAATGTGCTTAAGCGAAATTTGAAGGATGAAATGCATGCATGATAATGATATGCATGAACACAGGGATGTTGATGATCTCCTTATATTTGAACATGTATGTGTGATTAACTTGGAGGGCTGATTACTTTATTTTTAAGCATGCATGTAATATTGACTTGGGAAAAGTTGATTTGGTCTCCAAGATGGAGATAATGATGAAGTGTTTCATATTTGAAAAATAATCCTATAGTTCATTTTCTACATGCTTGACTTGAAGGGTCAACTGTTTTAAAGGCATGTTTTTTTTTGTCAGCTTGGGATTTAGTCGATCATTTGTATGCAGATGTAAGACATGGAGGTAATTCACAAGATGTGAAAATATGTTTCTTTTGTTGAAGAAAGATTTTAGGCCATTCATTTGTTGTCTGTATTTCTGTTGTTGTTAACAGTTGTTGTTGACAATAAGTCAAATAGGTACAAATGAAAATTTTTGTGAAGAAGATGCAACTTCACATTTGTTTGAGAAGTTCAAACTACCTTCTGTAGCCTTCTCAGTAGGAGTTCTGCATGAAGTCAAGAAGGAAGACAATTATTCCCAGGAGGACAAGCACATCTAGGAAGGGAGTGTTCAAAGGCTTTGGTTCAGAGGCACTATGCAAGGCAAGTGTATGCAGGTTGAAAGAAGAGTTTGAGGTACTCTCATTTACTATTTAGATCAGTATATCCATCTTTTGGAGTCCAAAATCTTTTTAGTGGGAAGGCATGATCCGAAATGGATCTAAATTAGACTTCTATGTCTAAAAAGATTCCTCACAGAGGAAAATGGAAGTCAAAGGATGCTCCTGGAAATAGTTTCATTGCGTAGATCTTTTCAATCTAAATCTACTTCAATTTGAATGGACCAGAATGGACTCTGGATGAAGGAGTTATCGTAAAAAGAAGTTTGCCAATTATTCTTAGAAAAGGAGGCAAATTCGTATTAAAAAGGGCTTAAGCCTTTGTATGGAAAAATCGCATCGAAAGGGTTAAAGGGAGGACTTAAGCGGAGGCGGAAGGACTCCCCGATTGTGACCTCTGACATATGACATCGGAGGTAGGCCTTCACGCGATTTCGACACCCTAGGCAAAGCCGATTGTGATTGCGATGATTCGATCGACATGACAGAGGATCGAAGATCGGCGATATATGTCGGGTCGACACAATCCATTGGAAAGTTGTATAGACCCCCGGGCCATTGCGATTGCGATATGTGATGCGTCGATATCGGTGATCAGCGATCGACGGTCAGGATCACAGCAACAAAAAGGAACCATGGCAATGCGACGTGCGATTGTGATTAGCAATCAAGCATGAACCCGATGAGGTTTATGAATGCGATTTCATATATTTTGAAATCCGGGTTATAGGGATTTCTTTGTATTTCTGTGTATTTGGGTTTTTCAACCTCCCGCCTATGCGATTGTGATTTGCAATGACAGGACGGACCCGACGGATTTATAGATGCAACTAAAGGCAATTTGAGTTCCGGTTAGACAGCTCATGATGTGTTTTGTGTGTGTTTTCCGGTGTATTTCCATTATGTGTTGTAATTCAGAATTATTGCAGGAGGAAGGCCAAATGATCGGGTGGCCATGCCCAACAGTTCCTTTTCAATGGTAAACTAATTCTTTTGTAAAAACACCCGTTTTTCCATGATGGAGGTGGACTGTAACTAATGTGTTACAAAAAGCTCAGAGAACACAATTAATAGGGATTCGCAAAGGCCAAGAGATAACATAGAGAGCACAATCGATAGAGGGTCTCTTGGAGGTCAAGCGAACACAGAAGCTCATAAGAGCCAAGAGTCAGAGCTAAGAGCCAAAGCCAGAGCCAAGAGCTAAGAGCCGAGAGCCAAGAGTTGAGAGCTTGAAGGCTAGAGCGCCAGAGAGCAAGATAGCCGCAGAGCCAGGGAGCCAAGCAGAAGCAGAGGCCGCCAGAGGTTGGAGGCAGTTGCAGAGAATAGAGCTACTGTTTATTCTCAAGGTTCCAATAGTCAAGGTGACTGTAGGGGACCACTAAATCCATTGAGATGGAGTTCAAAAAATCTTGAAGACTTGTAGGATCCATAGAGCTGTAATGAAGTTTCAGAACAACAAAGAGATCAAATGATCAAGCTATTGCTGTTGTCTGAAGTGTGCTAAAGATAGAAGAACATGTTCCAGAGACAGTAAGAGAATTCTAAGGGAGTTGGTGCAAGCTAGAGCTCAAGATAGCTCAGAGCACTGATTGAAGGAGTCAAAGTCCAAATAAGCCTAGATCTGTTTGTAGAGTAAGGACAACCAGGGATAAGATGGTATTCTAGACCCATAGGTTTAGTGTAAACCAATGGAGTTGAGTGTGGAACTTGTAAAATAAGATTACCATAATCTGAGAGAGCCTAGTTGAGTTGACTAGAGCTCACGCAGATGTAGCCCAAGAGGTTCGGGTGAACTCCTAATTAAACTTTCTATCTTGTGGTCTATTTATTTGTTGCATCTTGTTGTTATGTGTATGATGTTATTTGATGCATTGTTTCATTGTTATATGCTGCATATCAGTTTAATAAAATAAAATTAAAGCAACTTAGCAGTTAAAAACAAACACAAGGATACACCTATTTCTAGTTCTTTTAATTCCGCAAATTATCAATCATAAGCATAGATCTTGAGAACATATAAGCTTTGGAGTGGGAGAGGTTCTTGTAAGTTGAGAAGAAGCCTTTAGTGCCCCATTTCAGATCATCAGGTGGACATTGTGACCAAGTCTCCTCCCTAATTGGCCACCTGTAGTTCCTTTAGCATTCAATCATTCTTAGCTATGAGAAAATGAACACTTGAGCTAGTGGCTTTGACATACACTCTAGTTGCATCATCTAACACAACTGGATGCTTGTGCACATCAGTCACGATCACTTGCTATTCAAATTGCGTAGGGGATGTTTGGTCCTATGGAGTCGGTACTCTTTGAGACTACACAACTCTGTGATGAGATTCATCAAAGGAGATGTTGTGCATCTCTACTTCCATTTGACCACCAACGATCTCAGTGCCTCCTTGATCATTTGAGACTTGCTCATCATGTGGATGCATTGAAGTAGGTGTGTCGACCTCTCTTTGGTGAGGCATGAGGTTAGTGTCCTGTTCCAACTCCTACTGCTCCATGTCTGCATCCAACTGTTCAAGAGCTTGTTCTATCTCATGAGAAAAGTCTTGCCCCTATGATGGTTCACCTTGTTCACCTGATGCCAGTTGTTCAGATGCATCAACTACTTTTATGGGTGTTGCTTCGTCTGTCTTCACGCGATGTGCCCTCTACTAAATCTGATGTTGCTCTGCTTCCTTCTCCTGTTGCCGCAGCTCTTTTTTTTTCTGGAGTTGCTCGCTTAGCTCATGCAAATCCTTCTATGCTTCTTCCATTCTCTTCTTATCCCTCTGTCTTCGCGTGATTTTCTTGTCACGTTTTTGCCTCTTCTGTTGAATAGCCATAGTTGCTTGTTCTATAAGTGGATTTGCTCGAAACTTTAAGCTTTGTTCCTCCTCCAGCGATTGACAATATTTCTCTTCCCTTTATTGCGCATAGGTATGCTTGGTTCTGTTTCCTCTGTTGTTGTTGCTAATACTACTGGCGCTCTCTGTGGTGCTGCTTTATGCTGCTTTGTTAACCACTCTATGGAGAAGCTGTCCTATTCATTGGGTATGGGGGAATTATAATAGTATCTCCATGAGTCCTCTTCGGCCCAATGAAATGCCCCATGGATCCCATTGAACTGAACTCTCATGCAGTGATCCTTCACAATGCAATGTGGTTCATACGCATTGAAGCTTTAGAGATCGAACGGGTACATCTTCATCTATTCATCTTTGACATCTGCTTGCTTGATGCTCTCGATATCGTATAACCTAATCCACAACGGAAGAGCAGGCCAAGGTGCCTGCTTCTTCCATTACAGCCTAGCTGTCAATCCTGTTGAGATATGATATGCTACTTCCTACATGATAAGCATGTCCAAAGAAAACTTTGGTAGAGCATGCGAAGGATTCTCCTCACTCAATACTTGGATGAACATGTGGGCCGATGAGGCATACAAATCTGCAATGCTTAACAATGCATTCATCACTTCTTTTGACATGCAGGGTGGATCCTGTTCGAATATCAACTTGTACACTGGGGTGACAAGATGGTCAGACAACCGTATGATCACTCCTCTGAAGCTCCACTCGGACATTAACTTGAAATACATGCTCACAACAGTCTCTATCGGTGACCATGCCCACTCTAAGCTCGGGAATTCATGCTGGACATAGATTGATCTAGAATGTAGGTGGACTATCGAGCCTTCATGACTTTCTCCTTCAACTGATGATCCAGTATGCCAGACTAGTTGCATGGTCTTTCTTCTCTATCTAGTTGGTCCAACACGATCACCCAACTCTGAGGGAAGGTCTCAGTTCTCGCTTGGCCACTTAGTTGACATACGAATATGACCAAGTATTGGTATGCCTTCCTCAATATCTTCGTCTTATAGATCTGATTGGGGGTCATCCTAAAATGAGCTGGATCCTTTACCTAATACTTCAGAACGTATCTGGCGTGGCCTCTATTATTGGGCAAGCTGAACGAGGGAGTCATGATAGTCATGGGCTCAGTCATTTGATACATCTCATCATAATATTGTGCCCAAAAGGTTGCAAGCTTCGTCCCAATGACACTGCTCAAGGTCATCTTCTCGGGGTCAGTGTGAGAGACGATCCAGTGAATCATGTTTGCGCATGGGAACGTGGAGAATATGCATGCAATATGGTACTAGACAGACTTATGAATGTTCACGTACACCTGACAATCTTCAAGGTCTTCCCCAAAAGTACCTGCGAATGTTTCATTCACCTCTTTCCACTTCAGTTTGATGTCCTTGTCTAGATACAACTTCGTATCTTCATAGATTGACAAACCAGAGGACATTTTCTCAGCTGCTGCTCCAGCTACCATACCATCAGTGTCCTAAGATCTTGTTCTCTTAGAATCCATTGAGACAAATGAACACCTGAAAGATCTGGAAACAAGCAACATGCATGGAAAGAAATATGTCAGTGAAAACAAAGAAAATTCGGGGAAGGAAACAACACATACCTAGGAAACAAATGAGCAAGATTGTGCAAATTTCACTAGGAGGCTGATTGACTAGCTACCAAAACTATACAAAAGGCAGTCTAGACTATCTAGGAGGCTGGACTGGCTACTGGATCTGGAAATACGCAATCCAGTTGGGAAGTTGGCCGTATGCGCAATCCCAACAGGGAAGGATTGTTGGCCTAGGGATAAATTTGCGCAATTTCTTGGGCCAAGAAGCCACTATCCTCTAGAAATGCACAAAATAGCCTAGGAGGCCAGTGCTTGGCCAGAATGTGAAAATCTAGAGAGGAAGCTGAGCCTTCCTTCCCCAGATTATGCAATGCAGCCTTGGTGAAGGCAGAGGCCTGGCCAAGGTTGGCCTGACTCGTCGACAGGCCACTGAAATCAAGTAAGTCGATGAAATGCATGGCGAAACTAAGTGATAGTAGAAGTGATAAACAATGCATGCAAAACATGAATGGAAGATTCAACAAACAGATCAACATGCATGTGGGTGAGGTCATTCACAAATTGGGCGAACGTCCATGCAAAACAGTTTCATGCATGTGACAATAGTGAGATAGCAACAAAAATTGAAACAGAGCTAGGACAAGCTAGAATATATGTAAATGAAAGCAGGCATTCAAAGAAATCAAGCAAACATCACTCACACAAGTGAATACACAAAAGGCAACAAAAATGCTGAAAAAGACAAGTTGAGGCCACTTAACTGTGAATAGCTGCGCCGGATGTGTCGAAGAGTCCTAGATGTGCTGTGGGATGTCAAAGATCCAAGATCAATGTAAATTAATGAGCTCTGATGCATCGCATAAATAATTTTGGTCTCATGACGTGCATGCCACAAATCTAGGAAAAAACGACACTATGAGGGAAACTTCTAAAACAACTTTGCATGTAACCCCCAGCTGCTAAAATAGCTCCCTAAGTCATGCTGTGCCTTTTGCATGTTACCTATTGTTATTATGGGAAGATCAAGTCATGCATGCATGCAAGTAAAGTTTCCTCAGTCTCGGGTGGAACTGGTTAACCAAACCATTCATGCATGTGAGTGCTCAACTTCTCGGGAAAAATGCACATCCCTGGCTTGGAGCTAGGCTGACTGCCCAAGGGGATTATGCAATTTCTAGGTAGAGCAACTGACTGCTTCCCATATTTGCACAAATCCTGGGTTGAATGGCCTGTTGCTAGGAAAAAATGCATAAATTCTGCTGGGAGGATTGGCTAGAAAGATTGCGTAACCCTGGAGCCTAGCAAGATGTTAGAGAGGATTGCGCAATTCCTGGAGGCAAGGCTGGTTTCCCTCTAGGAATGCATAATTTTCAAGGGGAAGCTACTTAGCCTACAGCTGGACCAAGTCCGGGAAAGCAGCTTGTGAGGGGAATGGATCGACTGTGATCGACAGGCTGCCTTTGTGCAAGGAAAACACTAAATCTTGAGTACTTGATGAAGCAAGACAAAGTTCTGTGTAAGGTTAGTAGGGAGGCTCCAAAACAGGTTAAGGAAAAATTTTGTAGGGTGGTTGTAGCCACTACAATAAAAGCCTAGGGCCACCAGGAGAGGAGGTCAAGCCCAGAAAAGCTGTAGTCCATTTGCAGAGCTTGAAGAGTCATATTCGGGGTTTTTCGATGCTCTGAGTCCATTGAAGCAGGTTTCAGGAGCCGCAGAGTGTTGTAAACTATATTTTTTTCCATTGTGAGAAAGTACAGAGGCCCAAGCCATGGAAGTTGAACCAAGGAGATGTAGCCTAGGAGGGGTGAACTCCTTTATCAAAACATTGTGTTAAGTGTTATTCTTGATGGTTTTCTGTTCATTTACTTGTTGCTGTTCAACACTTCATTTTCATCTTAATATGCTCATGAACTTAACATAAAACTTGACATAAATTTACCTGTTTTGATTCAAAAACACCTAAGAAAACCTATGCACATGAAGCAATGGACAAGAATTTGTTTTTAAATAGCACAACAAAACTAACATTCTGCTACAGATCAAGTTGGTATTAGAGCAAGATTTTTTTCTTGGAGTTTTGTGCAATTAGGGTTTTAATGGTTGCAGATTTGTGAAGCTTTTTGATGCATTACAAGTGTGATAGTAGCTTCAACAAGTGATGTTTCTAGTCTCTCTTCCTTAGAAATATTCTTTGATGAGGAGATGCTACAAGAGTTTATCATAATGAGAGATATGGTGCAAAATATGATTGAATATAGGAAGGAGAACACTATACTTCAAGAGGAGTTGATGGCCATGAAGGAGGAGAAGCAAGAACTTCTTGAAAAGATGCATGAGATGGAGATTTTACTCCATGATGCCAAGGAAACCCTAGCCAAGTATGTGCATGAACATGAGGTATGAAATTCAAGTTTATCCTCAGTTTCCTCTCAAAATGAATGTTTTGGTTCTTTTGAAAGACACACTAGAGGAATAGGGTCCAAATTATTGATGAATATGGGCTATGAAGGCAAAGGGTTAGGCAAGCATGCATAATACATAGTTGAGCTAATTGTTGTTGAGTAAAGGCCAAGGTATTTGGGTCTTGGTTATGGAGAACATGATGGAGAATGCTCCAAAGCCAAGGAGGCACATGAAAGTGCTCCAAGAGGGAATTTCATTACATGTTCATTACCTCAAGATTGTGAAGTTTGTGTTCATGAGGAATGCAAAAGTTTTATACCCACTTTGCAAGAAGATGTTCATAAGCATGCAACTAGTGGAAAGGGAAAACAAGAGGATGATGAAAGCTCTATGTTCCTTGAAACCATTTTTGGTATCCCGAAGAGAGCCACTACCTCATAAAATTCACCTCTTCAAGAAGGAAACAAAGGTGAATGTGCAAGGTGTTAGAAGAAAATGGTGACATACAAGAAACTTTCAAAACAAAAGAGACAGAAAACGAGAGGGCCATTGGAAAGTGGAAACCATGTTGCAATGAAGATATAATTATTTTTCACTCATTTCCATAAGTAGGGTCATCTTGTGGACAACTGTTAGACTTTACATCCAAAAAATCATCCATGACATTTGAAGATGTTTGAGAGAGATTTTGGCAAAGATGGAAAAGGAGATTCCATAATTGATGTGGGTCAAAATGATTCACAAGATGATGTGTAGCTGAAATAAGTTCCATGGAAATGGTTTGGTAAGAGGTGGTTTGATTTCTTATCCAAATAAGGCTTGCATTTATTTTGTTGATAGATGCAATTCTTTGCCTTAAAAATACATTTCTTTGTCTTATGAATGCATTACTTTTCTGTTGAAAGTATGGTGCAACTTGAATGATGCAAGATGTTGAAAGCAGAGTTTTTTTTACTCACTTAAATGCAGCAAAGAAGGCAATTTTTGGTTAAAAATTTGTATGTGAAATAATTTCTTTTGAATGCATTCTTGATGTTGCATATTTTCGCCAGGAAGGTGTGTGAAAGTGGGGTATGTTACTCACTTCATTTGCAGAAAATTTGTTAATTCAGTTCTTATGTACCCATACATGTGTTTGGGCTTATTGTACTTGAGGGAGAGTTGAAGAATTGTACACATACATGAGAGTTTGTGTGTGTGTGAATAGTAGAATTGTTGCTAGTTTCATTGTGTTTGGATACATGCATGAGTGTCAACTTGTCTTGATTGTTGTCACATGTATGTTATATCGACTTGGAAGAGTTGATCTTATCTCTGAAGATGAAATGGATATGTTGACGTATTATTGCATGAGCTGTGAAATTCTTGTTGTCTATGCAAAGAATTGTCAAGTTGTTGTACATGCTTATGTTTGGATCTCAAGTCAAGTTAGTTGCTTGAAGAAGTACGTTTTGTCGACTTATTTTTAGTCAATGATGTTTTGTCAACTTTGTTTAGTCGATGGTTTGTACACCAAGATGAAAGAGTACATGGTGATGTTACATGATATGAAAATTGTTGCTTTGAAGGGGAAAAAGAAGAGGTCATCAATTTGCATTTCTTAGATAATGTGTTTTTCCATTTAATGGTTGTATTTGTGACAAGATGTTGCAGGATTTTGGAAGGTCCATTCTTGAGAAAGATGCTCATGCTTAGCCTTCATTCTCAAATAATGACATTAGAAACATGTTGAACTGGAGGATGATAGAGACAAGAAGCGAAAGTGGATGAGATACCAAAAAAATTGCAGCCATTGTAAACCATTGTATGTGTTGACACCAAGATTCCCAGTGGGAAAGGCTATCAGATTGTGTCATTTTTCCAAGCACCGAGGGATCGATGTGGTACATCAAAGGTATTTTGTAGCCAGGAAGTGTTGGATTGGGTCAGCAACAAAAGGAGAAAAATGGTTGAGGCACATAACCATTTGCAATGCAAGGTATGTCAGTGAACCCAAGTGGTTTTCATGAAGACTTTTCAAGTATAATTAGTTGATATAACTTGGGAAAGAGAAGAGTATTCATCTCTCATTAGATAACCAGCTTTTGTGGGTCCAAAATGCTGTCAGTGGAAGGGAGTGATCAGAATCTGGATTAGGGGCAAGAATTAGCTTAAAACTCAAAGTTCTTGGAATCAATCAAAATATGAATGACCGCGTCCATCTCGGTGATACAATCCCAATGCAACTTGTTTCATTCAAAACGGATTTCGTATGGGGAAGTTAGAGCCCGTTGACCATTTCACCAAACAGGAAACATTTTGGTATAGGCTGACTGGTATGCTGATTGGGCATCCGTACAAGCTAGTCAGAAAAGGAGAATATTCCCTATAATATTCCCTATAATATTCCTTGGAATATTCTCGTACATGTGGGTGAATTAAAGGTTGACAAGTGGCACTGCAACATTGGATAATCGTGTTTGAGGTGGACCAATTAGAAGGCGATATGTGGCAAGCCTGAAGGTCGCCACATGCCCCTACGATAGTGTGTTAAAACTTTTATGGAGGCATTGGGGTTCGACCCCATGACATGCCCTCCACAACACCAGCTCCCTAACCATCTCTGCTACCGATTAGTTCTTAAAATTCAACAGAGTTAATACATATTTAAAGTTTTATGTATTTATGGTTAGCAGTTAGGAGGTGTCCATGTGAACAAGCCAACAAACATGGCGGTTACGGTGACCACAACCTCCGACTCCAACAAACAAAAAGCCATGACATTTAATGTTTGGCATGTGATCCCTCCATGGAAACTGTCATCTAGTGGTTTTGGAACCGTTTGTGTTATCCATCGGAAATCCATGGCATGTGACCACTCCACCAAGATCGCCGAGGTTATCAGTTAGCAGAAGACGAGTTAGCGATAATCACTGATTAGAATTTAATTAATCCAGTTTAAAATTTAATTAACCCACAGTTAAAGTTGGTGGTGTTTTTGGCCGTTTCTGACAAATTCGGCCCCAACTCTAGATTTGGCGGCCTTAACTAGAGTTCCTCCAGTTTTAGTGGAGGATTACTAGGAGAAAATTGTTTCTCTCATAACTTGGGAAAAATTCATCCAAATGAGGATAAAAAAAAGGTGTTCTTAGATTATTTTGACATTTTGAACACAATGGAATAGGTTGCAGAGGTATAGAGGCACTTTTGTACATGATTTTTCCACGTTGAAGTTTAAGGAAGCCTAGGACCACCAAGAGAGGAGGTCAAGCCCATAACAACTGTAATCCGTTTGCAGAGCTTGACGAGTCATGTTTGGGATTTTTGGATGCTCTGAGTCCATTGAAGTAGATTTCAGGAGCTGTAGAGCATTGTAAAATTTACCTTTTTCCATTTTGAGAAAATACAGAGGCCTAAGCCATGGAAGCTTGACCAAGGAGATGTAGCTCAGGAGGGGTGAACTCCTTTATCAAAACACTGTGTTAAGTGTTATTATTGATGGTTTGATGTTTATTTACTTGTTGTTGTTCATCACTTAATTTTCATCTTAATATGCTCATGAACTTAACGTCAAACTTGACATAAATTTACCTGTTTTTATTCACAAACACCTAAGAAAACATGAAGAAATGGACAAGCATTTGTTTTTAAATCTGAAGTTGAAATTAGCACAACAAAACTAACATTCAGCTATAGATCACAACAAGCGGTATGGCGTTTGATCAGTTCTTTTAAAGATTTTAATACTATTTATGTTCCTAAATTCAATAATGTCGTTGTTGATAGTCTAGCAAATGTAGCATCGAGATTTACACCCCTTAGGGATGGTCTTTCAATTGAAATTTTTTATAAAATGGTCGTCCCTGATAATGTAACTAACTTACACATTCTCATTGATGACCATCAGATATTGGAGTTCATGATGAACATGGAGGTGTTTAAAGACGCGACCATTGAGGAGGTGCTTAAAGAGACGACAGTTCGACTATGTTACTTTTTTGCAAAAGAGAACTAAAAATGACGCACAATACATAAAAACATTCATATTTCTTTGCACTAAGGAGGCGGAATAATGCAAGAGAATGGGGTTTTCATAGAAGTACACTGACTATAGATAGCAAAACTCTTGAATAGGACTGAAAACAGTGAGAAAAATCCACAGTCAGAGGATAAAGTTAACCCTCCTTGACCATCGCACCTGTTACACAGTGAAATCAGTATGCAGCACACCTACTGTACTCGGGAAGTGCGATGCATAAAGACTGCCTTGAAGGCAGGGTGCGATGGTAGCAGTGTGAGACTTCAAACAGGATTTCACTCACAGTTTGCAATCTAGTTCAGGTGTTTAGGCCGAATAAGTAAAAATCAATGTATGTAAAACACAAGGGTGATCTAAGAGGTTACTAGAGCCACCACTTAGGGCAATTAGATTGCTTGTAGATCTGTTGTTTAATTCATAAACAAAACATGGAGATAGACTGAAGCAGCATTGATCTACTTTGGATTTGTATGACAAATGCAGTTCGAAGGCTAGCTGGCTTGACTTCAGGCTCCGTCTGTAAGTTTATAAAAGAAACAAGGATAGATAGGCTAACAAGTAATCTAGTCGCTCCCT
>APFE031019520.1:10473-57403 GCA_000404065.3 Pinus taeda
GTGTGTGTGTGTGTGTAGAGCTTGAACTATGCTAATCTAAGGAAAATTCAAAGCAAATCTAATTTAGACTCTTTAAACTAACACTATGCTATTTGTAGTCTAATAAGAAACAATACATCTAATCTACACTAACCGGGGTGTATACCTTGCTATTACGCGATCTAAAAAGATTTCGAATAATAACTGATAATAAAGATCATTCAGCTATCATAAGAACAAAAATCATTAAAGATAAACTATTTTGCATAAGAAGTTAGGCAAAACAGTTATGAGCAGCATATCGCATAATAAGTTACTTATATGTCAGATACAAACAATATGACTCCACCGTACAAAAGTGCCAAATGATAACCCATACATTCATATAATGACATGTAAACAAATGAACTATAAATCACTTAAAGAACATAAGCAGAAATAGTCAAGAGATAAAAGTACCATTTATGACTGGTTCCACTCATAAGCTTCAAGCAACAATGATTTATCTCTCCTTGTTCTAACGTCTACCAAGAGTACAGAAGTGCAACATCAGTAGCAGATATCAGACACAAACATTAATAAACCTTGATCCATCCATTCATCAAAACCACCTCTGAGGGCGCAAAAGTGCATGTTCTGAGGACGAGTTTTTGACAAATCTCCGGACCCTTCTCTAAATGCATGAGAAGGGTTTAAATACTGCTAACTAATTAACTTGATTAAATAAATTTTGGATTCGGTTTTCAAATGACCGTCCCTCTGATAAAGAAAATTATTTCTAAAATTAAATCTAACTTTGAACTATTTCTGTATTTGCTCCTTAGTGTTGTGAGTGTGCAGCATTCGTCTGAGAAGAGTCGGTTGGTTGCCTTTCCCTTTGTGTGTGCTATAAAAATAGAAGTAACAAGTGTCGACACCACTTTTTTGATAAACTATCAGATATTTTAGAGAATCTCCCGTTGACTGAATGTATACTTGGTAATAACTCGGATTTTCCTCAAACTGGATCTGCTTTTGCTATTTTGGTTTCCTGTCCTCGTGAATGACTTGATGAGTCAGAAGACTTTACTTTCCGAGCAATTCTCTGGATTGGAAACTGCCATTGTTCTTCATTCCGGGCTTTTCTGTCGTGTAAGCTTCAGGTATCTTTGTTGTCATCCCGCTTTTGTGTGCCTTTGATTCTGAGCTTCAGATGGCCTATCGGTCGTTAGCATCCGCTGAGTGATACTCTGGAATCTATAGTCCTATCATATGTGGTTTCTGCTTCTGAAGAAGTATCTTCTGTGGCCTCTGAGCATCGGCACTTTCCTCTTTTCCTTAGATGTTTCTTGCAAAAGAAAAATTACTCCATTTTATCTCTTGTTTTATAGTTTGCGTAAAGGAAAAGAGTAAATGAAAAATAAAGTTTGATATGAAAGCTTCAGATCTTGCGTGTGTATAATCATGACATTCAAAGTGAACTGACTCTTCAAAAAATGAAAAGTAGCCATTCGTACGATCATTAATTTCTTTTTACAGGCGTGCGCCTAATTCTAATTAAAGGACAGCTTTCCCTTGAATTTTGTGTTGAGCAAGATTTCGCGTTTCGTCACAAATCACAGATCGCAGATTTGTATTACAGCATTGTGGTATCACAATATCGGATCATCGCAGATCGCAGATTGTGGATCAGAGATCGCAAATCGCAAATCGCACATCGCGGATATTAGTCATTGCGTCTTACTCTATGCGGCTGCTGCAATATGTGCCATCGCACATCAGCCATCGGGGATTTCTTAAGCCTCTCCTATTAAGAGCGCTTATGGTAAATGCGATGCAATGAGTTTAGCATCGCTTCTTCGTGGTTTGATACGCTTATAAAAAGAAGTGTTTCCTTTGCTTTGCTGCGATAAGATTCTAAGGAAAAACAAAAATATTCAAGGGGAATTTGATGAATTTTTTACTAAGGGTCCCCCATTTTCTCGGTGTTGTTGCTAATACCAAACAAAAGAGGGGGGGTTGTTGGTGACCACAACAGAATGTCATCCAAATATACAATGATAAAATCATCAATAAAAGGTCTGAGTACAACATTCATTACTCTCATGAAAGTAGCAAGAGCATTAGTTAAGCCAAAAGGCATAACCAACCACTCTACAATCCCTACTTTGTTTTGAAAGCAGTATTCCATGCATCTTTCCCTACAACTCTTACCTGATGATAACCACTATGCAAGTCCAAGTTGGAAAAATAAACAACTTCTTTCAACTGATCTAATAGATCATCTATGCAAGGAAGAGGATAACGATTTTTTATCGTTATCTCATTCAGTGCCCAGTAATCAATGCACATTATCCATGAGCCATCTTTCTTTCTCACCAAGACAATTGGAGACCCACAAGGCAATGTGCTAGGTCTTATGAACCCTTTCTCAAGCAGCTCCTGTACATGCTTCTTGATTTCTACATTCTCTAAAGCAGACGACCTATACATTCCGATATTAGGCAATGGAGCATCTTGGTGCAAATTAAGATCATGTACTATTTCCTTTTTGGGTGGCAAACCTTTAGGTTCTTGAAATAGTATATCATATTCTAAAACAACTTTTTCTAAATCAGCTTGTTGTTTAGCATTACATCCCTCAAATACATTGGTTTTATCAGGTTTCTTTTCCTTTACAACCATCAGTAAAAATTGTTTGCATGAATTTACAATTCTTTTCACCTACCCTGAGTTTATGAGAGTATAATTATTATTGAGTTTATGAGCTCTTACAATATATTTGATTCCACCTTTAACGAGTTGTTACTTGTTTTCGACTCTATAGAAAATAGCTTTACTATCATACAAGTAAGGAATTCTTAAAACAATTCCACATAGATCCAAGGGAACAATATCTAACTCAACCTCATCTACAAATGTTGACCCAAAAGAAAACCTAAATTTACATTGTCTAGTCACTTGTAGCTGTGCTTTATCACATAACCAACCTAATGGATATGGATTTTTGTGAGGTGTGGTTAGTAGCCCCAACTTCTTTACAATTGCTTCAGAAATTAAATTTACTTGTGGGCCACTATCAAACAAAATATCAATATTTTGATGCTTGGAAACAACTCTAATATGAAAAAGCTCATGTCTTTTCCTCTCATTTTCTTCATTATCAGTAGATTGTGCATAATTACTAATAGATGCTTCAAAATTTTTACCTTTTATACTTGTGGCTGCAATTGTTGTTTCAACTCCTGAATTTGACCCCAAATCGTTTTGAATAGCTACAACAGTCTTCTTCTTTTTGCCATCGTACTTCTTGGGTTTCAGCTCCAGATGCAGAATCCAACAGTGTTCATCATCATGCCCATCCTTTTTATAGTGAGTGCATTAAGACTTGGTCTTTTGTACAGTATTTGTCTTCCTCTCTTTCCATTTCTGTTTTCTTTCCTCCTTATTCTTTCTTGCAGTGGGTTTTGATGATCCCCCAACTTTTGGGTTCACATTCTTGCCTCTAGCCTCTAGATGTGTAGCTTGAACAAATACCTCATCTATGCTAGTGGGATTAAACATGAGAATGGTGTGCCTTAAGTAGCTGTGTAGACCACCTATATACTTCAGTAGATTTTCAGGTGAGTCTAAAGAAATTCCTAGAATCAAAGCGCTTTTCCTAAATTCTTGAGTGTAGCTTTGTACACTTTTCCCTTTTAATTATTAAAGACTTTTCCAACTCATCATGGCTTGCTGCATATAAGCTAGTGGATAGAATTGCTTTTTAATTGGAGAAACAAATTCGCTCCAGACAGAAGAATCTTACCATGCTTCTTCATGTCATCTTGTGTCCTGCCTTCCCACCATACCAAGGCAGTGCCTCCAAGGCGTAGGCTGGTAGCTAAATCTTACTACTGTCTAAATCAATGCTCTACACTCTACAATAAACACCAATCTGTCTAATCCAATTATCCAACTTCTCTGCATTCAACTCTCCGTCATATATTGGTAAATCAAATTTAACATCTAATTTAAACAGAGATGTCTTATTTTTGTTTTCAGGGCTACTAGGAGGTGTGGGAAGTTTTTCTTCTTTCCTTTTTCCTTTAGAGTGGTCATGGAGGAGAGATTCTTCTACTCCTTTATCTCGTTTGGAGTTTGATGCATCTTCCTCTCTACCTTTTTTAAATTCTCTATACATTCCTCTACCATGGCTCTCATGGTCATGAAACTATCCATGAACTGAGGGTCTGATTCCAAGGGACTTTCTTCTGACATTTTCCTCTTAGGATAGACTCTTCCAATTTCAAGGTTAGTTTCAACCAACTCTCCTTCTCCTAATTTAAGCTTTGATCTAGTTAGCATTCAACAATAAAATCAAGCACAAGCTTGTCTAACCTTAGTAACCTAGAGCTCTGATATCACTTGATCTAGAATTTATCCAGGATAAAGAATTAAAGGTATTACAGACTCATGTGCATGGATGTGCCTATGTTACTTTATGCAACAGATCGATGAGATTGCGAAATACATAGACACTAAAGCAGTTAGGGAAAAAATAACAAGAAAACATGTAAACACAACAAGTTTAATAAGGAGTTCACCCAATGCTCCTGAGCTACGTCTCTTGGTCCAGCCTTCAGTGGTGGCCTCTCTATTATGTTTTCAAAGTAGATTTTTTACAACAGTGAGCTCAATTTGAGTCTCACTCAATAGATATAAATAAGTAGGACTGGACTTGGATCCCCCAAGTCTCTGGAGTACATAGACTCTCCTTACTGAACTCTCAACCTTTATTGGTCACAGTAGTATGAGCCCAACTTGAGACTCATACATGACAAGCAAGTACAGAGGAGTTCACTTGAACCTCTCAAGCCCTCTCTAGAGTACACAAACTCTCTCTCTGGCTCTGTCTGGCTCGATGCTACCTTCAGGTGAGCTCGACTTCTTCTCTCTCTTCTTTGCTCTTGGCTTTTTGCCTTGACTAACTCTTTGCTTGCTTTGTTTATGTCAGTTCGTGACTTTAAATCCAATCTGCTTTCTGACTGTTCATTTTCGCTTCTCGACGCTCTAGTTCTCCTGCCTATGTCCATTTGAATTCCTCTGTTCTGTGTCATCATCATTGTGTAATGCTTCACAAGGAGGTGCCACCTATTTCATAACAAACTGAGTGTCAGTTCCCTTGGAAATGTTTGAACATTCGTTATTTCCATTTGCTCCGAGATTTCCCGTGAAATATGAATCTCGACCAATGAATCGTCCATACCAGACTTCAAATCTTATATAATTCTGCCTGTTTACCCCCCCCCCGAATCTGGTCACCCATCAGATCGCGTCTCTGCCATTGATTTGGGGCCTCCAGATTTAACGGTCATCGCTCATATCGGGCAGATAAGTAACATGATGTTTACCCGTCTGATGTGAGCGGTTTTCTCTTTTTCTGTCAGACGTGCAGCAATTAATGTGTGGCATTGGGTGGGACTTGGTTGAAACCATCTCCTGCCTCGAGCCCTTCCGATATCCTGTTGGTTTTGTGGAATCCCGCTCCGTCGGAACCGAATTAATTACTTTTCCGCATTTTATAACTTTTTTGGGTCTGGGCGCTTGGGGCTTATCCTTCTTTAAGGGGTTTGCCTTGCGATATGCGATTAGCAACTTGTCACTAATCGCATATCAGAAACCGCCTCGATTCTTGAATTAACCTCTAGTTTTTCCAATTTGTGCCAGCGCGCATTACCATGGGCCAACGGTCTGCACGCTTGACCGAGGGTCCTCATTGCTCTGCGCTGATCACAAATTGCCATTGTCACGAGAATATCTCTGATAAGCTTGACTTTTATAGGACTTTGAAACTTTGGCAAAATCTTAAAAGTTCATGAAAACTTAGAGAGTGTTCTAGGATCCAATTTGGATCATCTAATAAGCTCTTTTCCTTCACTTTAAGGCAACAAGGCTCCTAATATTCAACATGCCATATCTTCTGATCGTGAAGTCCATTTTGGGACTTCTATATACTGTTGGAAAGCTCATTCTAGGAACTAGGCAAGGGAGAGGGTATAATAAAGCTATGATAGCTTTTGTGGCTTAGGAAATGGCTTCAACTTCACTATTATTATGCATCCTAAACAATTGATCATTTGCAAAACAGTGAGTGAGTAGTGAGTGACAACAATGTCAATGAATAAATAAAGATATTAGAAAGCTATTTGCCTCCTATTGAAATGGAGCACATTCCTCCAATTGAGGTATTTTATAGTCCAGAGAAAAAGACTATTGTAAGGAGAAGTAGAAAAAGGAAGAAAGTTGAAGATGCAAAGGTAGTAATAGAGGTCTCCTTACAACCAGTTTGGGATGGATCTCAACTTTGTCTAGATGAGGCTATGGAAGATATAGTTGTTCCCACTAGAACACATGCTAATGTTAATATGGACTTTGGAAGAAAATTAAAGGATTTTTTTAAACAAAATAATGATAAAATTCAATATATGGAGCAACACTTGTCTGAGAAAGAAAATCAGAGAAAGCATAGTTAAAGCTCTGAGAAGAAGAAATTAATATAATACAGTGCGAGTTCCAAGATGAAAATCAATAGAGAGAAGCAAAAATGTATGAAATGTATATGAAAATCCAAGAAGTAATAGGTAATATGTTAGACCTAGCACAATTTAAACAACAAACTAATAGCATCAATTAATAATTCCTCCATGAATAGGATTTCATGGATTTATGTTGTGATAAATTGAGATTAGTGCAAGTTCAAGAGAAATCAACTAATTCTCTCTTAAATGACATGGTTTATATGTAAATTGAATATGATAAAGTAAAGATGAAACTCCCTGAGCTATTGTCTTCCTAGAATGATGGAAAAAATATTTCTCGGACCTACCAAAAATTAGTGTAATTAAGAGAAAAATTATGCTTAGAGCTTGGAAATCTAATTCATGCTTTTCTAACGAATTAATCATGGTGGCTCAACAAATTTGTTCTCCAATAATGCAATCTAATGTCTAGTTTATAATGGAGATAGAATTAGAACTAGAAGTTACAGAGGAGCAATCACCAAAAAATGAAGTTCTAAAGAAGAAGGCACGTGAAAGAAGAATGGAATGTCACAACAAAATCAAGCAATTTTTGAAGATTGATCTTGATTCGAAATTACCAACTTAATAAATTACACGGTTACTTATGATCTTCCATCTATTGAAGCATGTGTTTACAATTGTCGAGTCAACATCCAACTTAATTTTCCTTTAGGACTCTCAAACCTTATGGAAATCTATTCCCATTGGAAATAAACCAACAACGCCTTTGTGGGAGTTTCTCCAACTCTAATTTTTCCAAAATTAATTTTCTCTTGAGAGAATCAAGGAGGAAGAATTTATCCTTCAAATTTTGTAATGTTATTTAAACTATATCATGGCCCTGTCTTCAATATTCCAATTTTGAGAAAAACAGTAAACTTTGAAATACTATATTGTTATTTTCTTAATATGTTTGTTGAACCATCGTGACTTCATGTTTCAACAAGGAAAGACATATATGATACTATTTCTCTTATTTGTTTCCCTATATAAGACATCAAAATTTGAAATAGTATGTGAATGATAAAAAAAAATTCAATTCATTTAACTATTTAAATGAATTGTATTTCCTTTTATACTTGAATGATACCAGTAAATAAACCAAATATCTATATCTTTTGTCTATTTATATCTTTTCCTTTTCACATACATAAATTCTCTAAAAATTTATATTTCTAAGTAAATATAGTAGTTTAATGTTATTCATTTTTTTTATTTGATTAGATTTAGGCATTAAATTCTTTATATTCTCTTCCTTCTTTACATTGAATTCTATGCACATAATAAGTCTCCATTCGGTGGAGAAAAATCTCAGAGCAGTAACTAGACCCATTTAACCAGTCAAAATTACCATGCCAAAATGAAAAGAGTCTAATTGGGGCTTTGACTCAATGATTTCATAAATGTTGCTCTGGACAATTTTGGACATCAACAAAGACCTACTCCAAAGTAGACACAACTATAAATTAAATGTGTATTCTAACTAATAGATGACATGGCCCTTTTCTGAACACTTTTTCAAGTTGATTTTGTCCAAAATCTAGTAGATATTTTAAAAAATCATAAGTTTAGGTTTTTCAGTCTACAAACATCGAGTGCATGACGGGGGTTTTAGGGTGTTGAATAAATTTATGCATTTGGAAAGTGAATTTTAATAAATAAAAAATCACAATCTCACTAAAAAATGTATTGCCTAATTTTTACCCGAAAGCCATTGTGTCTATTAGCCAGACTATGTCATATACATGTAGTCTAACTAGTAGACAAAATGACCCTTTTTCGAACACTACTTTTGGTCAATTTCATCTAAAATATGGTAGATATTATTAAAAATTATAATTTTAAGTTGTTTAATTGACAAAGATCAATTATCTCATGGGTTTTTCAAGGTTTTGAATCCACATATGCATTCAAAAGTGTATTTTAAACAATAAGAAATCACAATCTCACTAAAAATTGTATTGTCAGGTTCTGGCCAAAATTCCATTTCATTTATTAGTTAGGCCTTGCTAAGCGTAGTCTAACTATTATATGAAATGACCCTTTTGCAAACACTTTTTGTGGTCAATTTTGTCCAAAATCTGATAGATATTTTTAAAAATTATAAGTTGAAGTTGTTTAATTTATAATGATTGAGCGTCTTAGAGGTTTCATAGGGTTTTGAATCCATTTATGCATTCAAAAGTGCATTTTTAACCATAAGAAATCATAATCTCACTAAAAATTATATTTCCTGATTTTGGCCAAAAATCCATTTTGTCTATTAGTTAGACTATGTCATGTGTAGACTAACTAATAAATGGAATGACCATTTTCCGAACACTTTTTCTAGTCATTTTTTTTCCAAAATCTAGTAGTTATATAAAAAAATATATATATTAAATTCAAGTTGTTTAATCCACAAAAAATGAGTGTCTCATGGGTTTTTTACGGTGTTGAATCCATTTATGCATTCAAATGTGTATTTCGAACAATAATAAATCACAATCTCACTAAAAGTTGTATTGTCGAATTTTGGCTAGAAAACCATGCAAAATCATAAGTTGAAGTTGTTTAATCTACAAAGATTGAGTGCCTAAAGAGTTTTTTAGGGTATTGAATCGATTTATGCATTCAAAAGTGCATTTTAAACAATAAGTAATCATAATATTACTAAAAATTGTATTGTTAGATTTCGGTGAAAAGGTCATTTTGCCTATTAGTTACACTAGGCCTATATATCTGTGTGTGTGTGTGCGCCATGGTATTATCCCATGGTATTGTAATAAATCCTATTTATAATTTAAGAATATTCATGGTAAATCACGGTTGAATCTATATATAACAATATTCTTAACCATGGAGATTAAATCCTACTTTACCATGAATATTCTTAACCTATAAATAAGATCTATTACAATACCATGGGGCAATACCATGGCATAATAATACCACATGCCCAAAAAACATAACGTAGGTTCATATGACAATTTTTTAATTAATCAGTCTAATTAAAAGGGAAGAAATAGCATAACTACTTTTGAGATAAACTTTAAAATTTAATCCATGACTACTATTAAGAATATTCTAGTATATCCCATGGAGGTTAATTTTGAAGAATCCACCTAATAATTATTGATAATTAAATTAAAATTATAGAAACCCTATTCCAAAACAAACACTCCTATCGACGTAATTAAAAAATATAAAAATATTTTAAATTCATATTATTTCAAGCCAAATGAAAGATAATCTAGGGTAGTCTTGTCACATTAGATATTGGGAATTGTTTGAATATTAATATATATATATATTATATATATATATATATGAATGGAATATTTTATCTATTTATGAAAACTATGACTGAGGCACCTAGTGATTACATCAAGGAGGTATGCAAATGAAAATGGACAACTAGACTTTTGAAAGGGGATAACCAACCACACTAATGGGGAAAAAATACAATGTTTTACCTAATGTAAGGCTAGTGAAACATTATAGGTAGGGGAATTTGAGAAGGGAATATATGGCATTTAGGCTTTACCAAAAAGAAGTAGACTTTGGTAAAATTACTTGGAGTCCAAAGGTGGTGGATGGTTTGGAGTATACATGGAATCATATTTGAACAACTGCGGTATCCCTAGAATGAAAGGAGGACCATAAAGTGATGAGTCAACAAGGGATTCACATGCCACAAAAGATGGAGGAGGAATCTAACCAATCCCACTTTTTCCAAAGAGATTAACATGCTTATTGTTCACCAATTTGGGAACCACAACCTCTAATAGGTCAACATGAAGTTTTAAGTACAAGTGTTCTACAAGCTAAAACATGCATTCGATCTCATTTTTACCCTCATCCTCTTTCAAAAATTCAAGTTTCTAAGTGATAGCTTGCAATTCTGAGAGAAATTTTTGGATGGACCCTTTGTGAGAATGAAGTTGGGAATGGGTTTGTTAAATACCATTGTAATCCACTATAGATGGAAGGAAAAACCTTGATAATTCTTGATACTATGTTTCTTAAAAGAAAAAAGTAAATAATAATAAGTAAACGGAGGCACTAAACATTAACTTGTCAACCTGCATGGAAATGAAACAAAGTTGAGGTGTAGAAATGAATTATATTCAACATACAAAGTGTGCAAGGGAGGAGGAAAAAATAATTTCCATCAGAAGGAGTTGGAATTTCATTAGAGCGAAGTGAGTGGGAAGGGATGGTGAGATGTTTGTCCCATGTGGAACTGTAACATTCCTCCACCTTTCATTGGAAATTATGGGAGTGATACTTGTGGTTCACATGCTTGAGGAATTGGAATGCTACTACCTTAGATATTGAAAATATAAATCCCTTTTCCATCAAGATGTATTTCCTCATTTTCTTTCGAATTTGCCACATAGGTTTTGGTTCTTTGTATGTGGAACCAATCAATGTGACTCCCCAATTATGATGATAAAACTTTGATTCTAGAGAGGATAGTTTTTAGAATGAAGTATTTGGCATGAGTCCTTTTTTTCAGGTGTTAGACATGGATTAGAAAATCTCTAAAAGAAATGAGATGATGAGTGTGGTAAGAATTAGAAATGAGGATGCCTTGATAAAGAGCATAATCTTCTATTAGGTTGCTGGTCAAAACCCCTCCCTATCATGAGAACATTCCTTATAGAGTTCCTCTTGGATGAAATACTAGCCCCCCACCCCATCTACCCCCTTCACTCACACCTTCCTTCCCTTAGTTTCCTTTTGAAGTTCCATTAAAAAAAGAGGAGTGAAGGAATTCTTCAAGGTCTACCATTTGAGGAAGTTTTATTGAGAGAGATGAAGCTTCCACCATGATTCAAGGAATGGGGAAGGAGTGGGAGGAGAAGGGAGAGAGGGTGAAGAAGGCCAAAATGCTAAATCATAACTGTCTAGGGAGCGGTCTTGGGATAGGGAAGAGTGATGGGTGAAAAATTCCAACTTAAGTAGGAAATCTTTGTGGGATACCCTTTCTAGGTGGGGGAGAAGATGGTTGAAAAGGGGTTTGTTACAGGCTTGGAAAAGGTTACAAAGAACATATTTAGGATCAACTCAAAATAACCTTTTTAATTTTATTTTTCCTTCAAATTAACCTTATAAAGATGTTGCCAATTGTTAGAAACCATGACAATATTGAGAGGGGGGTGAATCAATATTGTGAGAATTTAAAACTTTTTATCAAAATTAAAGAATACTAAAACACCAACAATATCTTTAACAACAATTGAAGTAAGAATCAATACACACATAAAGACTTCAATCTTTTCTTCAATTACTTTTTCAAAGGCAAGCTTCAACTTGATTTTACAATGTCCTCTCGCACCTGCCAGAAAGAAGCTACTACTAAATTTATCATCACATATTAAAAGGAGTTACTACCCTTGATTTATTAGGTAACCTTAATTATTTACTAGCCACTATTGGAAGGAGCTACAACCCCTAAAATTCAAGCTCCAACTTGTTGGCCATGCTAATCCATCCTTCATACAATTTTCAAGCTTAGACCAATAGACCATTACATATAATAATATTTCTTCATCTCTTTCACAACTCACTTCCTTCCTTGCATAGATAAACTCTTTTATTACTCTCTTAAAGACCTTGATGATTACATACCTCAACCACCTCAAATAACCAATATCACCATTAGCACGCCTTTAGCACTTCCTCTGATCTTTGAGCCTCTAATGAATTAATCACACCAACAACAAAAAATTATTGCTAATTGAATTTCTACTTATGAAGAATAAGATAATCTTTTTAAAGTTAGAAAGTTAGTTAATTTCATCTCTTAAATTTATGCATGAATTCTTAATTTTACGCTATATTCCACTTTTGTAAAGTCTTCTTAATGTGTTCATGTAGTCTTTAATCTCTTATAATCGTTCTCTTTGAGAAAATATTAGTTAAACTATTGCTTTAATCAATTTTGGTACATTACAAAATTTGGCAGAGGTTTTATCTATAGTTCTAAATATAGTGACCTTCCAGGTTTGTCTAAAAATACCAAATATGTCACATTGTGCCAAAAAATTCACTAACACATTCATGTTACATTTCAAATTTGATGTATTACTAGTTAAAGTGGACTCCTCCAAGTATAGTTGCCAACTCGCTCAAGTCCTAACACCCAAAGGCACTTTCCACCAAATATGGCACAAAAGTGCCAATGCTACCAACTCATGTTGAAAATAGCAACAATAAATGCTAAATATAGAAGTGCTAAACTTAGTACTGGTATAAATAACATTTCGGGATACCTTCCTATTTTAGTTAATCCCTAAACTAAAATAGAGAAGTAAAAATTTGAATTTGATCTTAGCAGTTGTTTGTAAAATAATTAATTAATTCACCATAAGTTAATTAGTTGTAGAAAATCCAACATGAAGTCTATGTGGGGACATGCAACAATTTCTCCATTAATTGAGGAATTTATCCATCAACTAAAGAGATAAGGACGAGTTGTAATATTGAGTTGTAATTATTTGGCTCAGTTAATTGAGTCAAGTCCAGTTAGATTAATTCAAATAGTTTGTTGAATTAATTGTGAGTTTAGTTAGTTAATGCATGCATGCATGTAACTGTTGCACTTTAGATAACTGAATATTCTCTCATAAATAACTCATGCATGTTAGTTTAGACAAAGATCCAATTGAGATCAGATGGAGGGACAATGTACTATCAGTTGCTAGAATATTCCATTGTGAATATCTCTTACATGCAAAAGGAATTCTTTCCTTGAGGATTGTGCAGTTACTTCTTCAGTTTTTGTGAGTGTGATGAGGCAAATTCACACATGTGGCATCACTGGACCCCAAGAAAAATTGTGCAAGGAAATAGGATGCTTCAAGGGCTCAGGAGGATGTATATAGTGTCTATTCAGTCTGTGAGTTGTATTGTTTGATTGTAGAGAGAGCGGGATAGCTTGAGAGCTGATTCTTTTTTTAACTTGAACATATTTCCACTTGTATGATAATACAGAGATTGGGGTTTTAGGCTGAAGCTTTCCTCGGGTTATTTCTTCTGAGTTATGTGTGATTGATTTCTCATTCTCAGTTATATGTGTTCTCATTGATCTTGCTCTATTCAATTAAGCTTCCAAAAAGTTTATTGTAGAAGTATATCTTGTATTTTGCTTTAGTTTATTGCATAATCTGTTGATCTACAGTGGGAATTTATACATGGTATCAGAGCAAAGGTGATCAAGGCAAAGAACATATACAAGAAGGGAGAAGTTCGAAGTTTGAGGTTCCTGAATATAGAAATCGAGTTCATATCACATCTCAATTTCACCAATGGCGTTCAACGGTTTAAGACTCGAGTATGCCCTAGGATGGCAGCTCGAATTATATAGCCTTGAAGGATTGCATGGAAGCAGTATTAGAGGATAACGGTCTAAAGGACTTCATTGATCAAGAAGTCCCCAAGTCGACTGATGCTACTCAATTGGTAGAATGGAAGAAATGTGTGGCTAGAGCAAGGAGAATCCTTCTGGAGGAAGTTTGAGACCACATAGTCTCGAGTCTCCATGGGAAAGAGACACTATTTTTGATGTGGAAAACATTGAAAGATCTATATCAGAACAACAATGATCAAAGGAAGCTAGCACTGAAAGACAAGCTTTGGAAAATTAAGTGTGAAAAGGTCAACACAATCTCTACATATTTGAACAAGCTCACCACCTGCAAGGATGAGCTTGGAAGTGTAGGGATCATGACTACCTATGATGACATGGTGAATCTTACACTCCTTGGTCTTCCTAAGAGTTGGCATAGCTACCAAGACTCAGTTAATGGAAGAGAAAAACTGCCATATTGGGAATGACTTTGGTCAGATCTGATGTAGGAGGAGATAAGAAGAAGCACCAGAGATGGCTCCTCATCAAAGCAAGATGATGAGGAAAATATAGCCTTAGAAAGTAAGGCGAGGAAGGGGAAAGGGAAGGTGTCCCATCCCAAATACGGTTCTTCCCATGGTGGGAATAAGTTTGACAAATCGAAAGTTTGATGCTTTCATTGTCATGAAGTGGGCCATTATGCTACAAATTGTCCACAAAAGAAATCCAAGAAGGGATCCTCGAAGGGATTTGATGGTGAGGCATTGGCCTCAAAGTTTGAGTTGGATCTCTCTTTTATCACATTCATGGCTTCATGTGTTTGGTACTTGGATAGTGGAGCTTCATTCCACATGTCAGGTGACAAGAATTTTTTCAGTACCTTGGAGGAGAAGGATATCCAGATGCGGATCGAGATGGGCGATGATGGAAAGTACCATGTATCAGATGAAGGTATAGTTGTGTTTCAGCTAGAGCATGGAGCTCCCTCACCCTGATTGATGTAAAGTATGTACCAGGTCTAAAGAAGAATCTTGTGTCTATCGCTATGATAGAAGATAAAGGCTATGATATAGTCTTTAGTAAAGGAAAAGTATTCCTGAGGCATGTCAGTACTGGATAGACAAAACGAACTGGGATTCGAGTAAAGAATATCTGCAAGTAGGAGGTAGATGACTATGTTGCATTGAGTTCCAAAGCTAATATGGTGCAAAGCCAAGATGTTGGCGAGCTATGGCATAGAAGATTGGGCCACTTGCACCATGGAGCCCTGAAGATCATGCAACAGATTTCTACCGGGCTACCGAAGGGAAAACTGGAGTGGACGAATACATGCAAAGGTTGTACCTAGGGTAAGTATGTGAACTATTCCTTTCCAGATCGAGACAGTAGAGCTAGAGCAATCCTAGAGTTAGTTCACTCAGATGTTTGTGGACCATTCTCTACAGCCTCCACTACTAAACAAAGGTACTATGTTATTTTTATTGATGATTTTTCTCGTAGATGTTGGATCTACATTATGCAAAAGAAGGATCAGACCTTCTTAAGGTTTTGTGAGTTTAAAGCCTTAGTAGAGAAAGAATTTGGAAAGAAAATAAAAGCCTTGTGTAGTGAAAATTGTGTAGAGTATGTCTCCCAACAGTTTAAAGACTTATGTGTTGTAGAAGTAATTAAATGGGAATTGATGGCACCCCATAACCCATAGCAGAATGGGGTGGCAAAAAGGAAGAATAGATTGATTGTGGGAGCAGCTTGAGCGATGTTGCATGACCAAATCCTACCACTGCATTTATGGGCTGAGGCATGCAATACAACAATATACTTGCAGAATAGAAGCCCGCACAGTATACTGGAAATGAAGACACCTATGGAGGCCTTTTTCAGGAAGCGACCAGATGTGAGTCACTTCTGAAACTTTGGATCATCAGTGTATTGTCATGTGGCTAAAGATACCCAAAAGAAGCTGGATCCAGCAACTGAGTTGGGAATACTTGTGGGGTACACAAATACACCCCACAACTATCAAGTGTACTGCCTACCAGTTAGAGGACAATGGTATGCAAGGATCTAAAGTTCGATGATTAAAAATCCATGCAATTATCACTTGAGAGGGATCTCAAGTTGCATGCAGAGAAGGAACTTTCTGTTCCTAAGGAGGAGGAGCCTCAGATTGATGTAGAGCAGCCGCATGCAGAGGATCCAAGAGTGGAGACATTCACTCATGCTGAGACTTCAAGAGATGGGTGGAAATGCTCAAGGGAAGCTAAAAGGTTGATACTGGATGTGCAGGAGAATGTGAGACAACCATCTTCTCAACGCAAACAGAGGAGGTCACCCGAGCGGTACACTAGGTGCATGGCCCTGGTTGGGGAGTGTGTAGATATTGAACCTTCCTCATTCAAGGAGGAAGTGCAGCAACCAGTCTAGGTTGATACAATGGTAGAGGATTATGACTCTATCATTTGTACCAATGTGTGGGATGTTGTCCCAAGACCTCAGGGTAAGTCAGTGGTGAGTTCCAGATGGCTTTACAAAGTAAAGTAGGCAGTTGATGGCAGTGTTGAGAAACGCAAGGTAAGGTTTGTTTCTCGAGGTTTCTCACAGGTCGACGAGATCGACTATGATGAGACTTTTGCTCCCATATCAAGGTAATCATTGATTAGATTGATGTTGGCACTATCAGCTTAGATGGGGTGGAAGATCCACCAGATGGGCATGAAGACAACATTACTTAATGGGAAGATTGAGGAGGAGGTGTACATTGAGTAGCCAGAAGGCTTCGAGGCCTTCGATCGTGAGTCGCATGTGTGCAGACTCAAGAGGGCTCCGTATCAGCTGAAGCAAGCTCCCTGTGCTTGGTACACTAGGATCGACAGTTGTTTCACCGGGTTGGGCTTCACCAAGAGTGAAGCAGATGCGAACCTTTACCACATCACGGTAGAAGGTAAACCATTGATCATTGTTCTTTATGTCAATGATTTGGTTTTGATAGGTGATGATCAGCTGATACAGTCTTGCAAGGAGGACCTTGCAAGAGAGTTCGAAATGAAAGCCATTGGTCTTATGCACTACATTCTAGTCATGGAGGTGTGGTAGAAAGATGGTGAATTATTTGTGTCTCAAGGAAAGTATGCCAATGAGATACTCATGCGCTTTCAGATGGAGAAGTGCAAGCCCATGCATACTCCTCTAATAAGGAACTGGAGGAAGGAGGATGCTACTTCAGGTGAGATATTATCTGCTACTATTTATTGGCAACTGGTGGGTTCACTTATGTATTTGGTGAAGACACGACCTAAATTATGCTTTGCAGTGAACTAGTTGAGTCAAGCTATGGTTTAGCCTACCAAGTTGTTTTGGAAGGCAGTGAAGCATGTGCTGAGATACCTTAGAGGCACATCTCAGTTTGGATTGTGGTACAGATAGACAGAGGGAGTGAAGCTTCAAGGCTTCACAGAAGTAGATTGGGCAGGGAGTCCATTAGACTGGAAGATCACTTTTGGAGGAATCTTCAACCTTGGTTCAACTGCAGTTTCCTGGTACAACAGGAAACAAAGATTAGTTGCACTTAGCTCAGTAGAGGTTGAATACATAGTTGTTAGTCAGGCTACATGTGAGGCCATTTGGATGCGAAAGATTCTAGTGGGATTGTTTGGCCAGAGGATGGATCCAACCATGATCTATTGCAATAATTAGAGTTGTATCAAAGTCTCTAAGAATCCAGTTTTTCATGACAGGTCCAAGCACATTGATATCCGGTATCACCATCTTTGAGACTGTGTGGTCAAGAGGATCATGTTGTTGTTGTATTTTTCAACCGAGGAACAAGATGCAGATATTTTGACTAAGGCATTGTCAAAATGCAAGTTCTAGTTCCACAGAGATAGGATTGGGGTTACTAATAATCCCTTTCTTCTTGAGAGGGAGTGTTGAAAATAGCAATAAGAAATGCTAAATATAGAAGTGCTAAATTTAGTACTAATATAAATAGCATTTCGGGATACCTTCCTATTTTAGTTAGTCCCTGAACTAAAATAGAGAAGTAAAAATTCGAATTTGATCTTAGAAGTTGTTTGTAAAATAATTAATTAATTCACCACAAGTTAATTAGTTGTAGAAAATCAAACATGAAGTCTATGTGGGGACATGCAACAGTTTCTCCATTAATTGAGGAATTTATCCATCAGTTAAAGAGATAAGGATGCGTTGTAATATTGAGTTGTAATTAGTTGGCTCAATTATGTTATAGACATTTTTGGGAACTGCAACCCAAATCATATATGTCCATAAACCAAGGGATTATAAGTCCCTAAAAGTGTTGTTTCACACCCTAAAGGAACAAGGTCAGCTGATTACATCATCTCCTAGAAGTTCTCCATGGAAAACTGCTCAGAAGTCGTCAAAACTGGACCATATAGACTGCTCAGTGCTAAGGGTGTGATGCATCTCACCTGCTCAGTTCAAAAAGTGTGATGCATACTAGAAAGCCCTTCTATAAGGTGCGATGGGTGAGAGTGGACAAATGGCACAAACAGTTTGCAAGGTGGATGATCATGGAATCTTCCATAAACTTCTCCTGTAACACTTGCCTCTCTAAATTCGCCCAGGGATGAGTAAGAGATCATGAATCTCCAAGTGGAACCAAGAACTATCAGAGAGAGGACACTAATAAAAATCCCAGAAGCTGACTCACCCCGTGCAAACATCTATATATGGATCCCTCATCACAGACATCCAAGAGGCTGGAATCTTGTATTTTGTAAGGAAGTGTTGTTGGTTTCTTGGTGGAGCATCATAGTGTTGGGTGATCTAAGCTTTTCATGAGGTGAAGAAGGGATTTCATGCCGGGAGGATGACGTTGGGTCAGATCAATGGGTTGGAATCCTCTTTGCTATTCTTTCTATTAATAAAGCTATTCGAGTTTTCCTCCACATTCTTGTATGTTTGATAATATATGCATTTGTGTGGTCAATATATATCTGGTCCTATATTATTTATGATTGTAGATCTATGTACTTCGATAGTGTTATGCTGCTTTAACTCTACAGGTGCTCTTTGAAGCGAGGAAGGAGCGGAAAAGATCCGTCAGAAGGGAGAGGAACCAAGCAAGGAACCAAGCACAAGACTGAGGTTGGTATCCTTTGTTCCCCTCTTATCTACTTATCATAAAGGAAAGCAAAGTAGTTTTAGTTTGTTTTCTTCTAAGATAGCTAGCCATCTTAGTGGGACTAGCAACTCCAAGTGGACACTAGATTTCCCGATAACAAAATGACGACTCCATTGGTGAGTGAATAGCTTGTTTGCTTGTCTATATTTTTTTGCTTTATAAACTACAGACGAAGCCTGAAGTTAAGCTAGCTAGCCTTCAAACTACATTTGCTATGCAAGTGCAAAGTAGATCAATGTTGCCTCAGTCTATCTCTGGGTTTTGTTTATAAACTGAACAATCGATTTTCAAACATCCTAATTTCCTTGGTGGTGGCTCTAGTAACCTCATTAGATCAACCCCTATGATTTCTATTTACTGGCTATCATTAGCTCAGCCTAAATCCCTGAACTGAGCTACAAACTATGACCAAAAGCCAAGTAAAGTCTCATCCCTGTACCATCGCACCCTCTCTTCAAGGAAATCTGGATGCATTGCACCTCCCGTGTGCAGTAAGTGAGATGCATCCCTGTTTCCCTGTGTTACGGGTACGATGATTAGAAAAGGCTAATTTTGCCTTCAAATTTTTGTTTTTCTTCACTCTCTTCAACTCTATTCAGGGATTTTGCTATCTGTGATTATTATACCACTGTGGAAACTCCCTTCCTTTCCATGTTGGAAATAATACTAAGAGGGGGGGGGGGGGGGGGTGAATCAATATTATCAAATTCCTTTTCAAATTATACAATCATTTGCTTATACCTTCAAAACTTATAATTTAATTTATTCTTCAGATGTTGATCATTAATCTGTGTGTCAGAACCATATAACAGTAAAAGGAACAGGAAATATAGAGCAGACAGTCACACCAAAGAACACAAGATATAAGGTGGAAACCCAATGTGGGTGAAAACCACCTGCTACAATATGTCTCTATCTTCTTTCAATTAGAAACTTCTTTGACAATGATTCTGTACTGGTGCAGTCTTATACTAGCACGCAGGCTTCAACCTGTAGAAGGCTATAAGCTTCTTAGCTCTTGTACTAGCCGATCCATTTACTAGTACATAGGTGCTAGCCTACTGAACTCTACAATCTTCCAGGGACCACGTTTCATAAATTTTCAAACTGGATCCATGAATATCAAATAATCATCAAGTATATGTGCATCAACCAATCTCTTTTGCAAAAATAACTACTGAATCAACCAATAACTTCTCAGAATGCTATAACTAGAAAACAGTACTAGTAACCAGACACTAATTCTGAACCTTGAACACGGTAATAATAGACAAAAAAAACTAAAACAAAAAGTCTGCAACTTCACCAATACAAACCTGCAGGTATCCGCACTTCTGCTCTATCGAGCTTGTGCACCTCCGCACCTGTGTTGTGTTAGGTCTGCATACCCCTCCACACCTTCTCTATGTCTAACCTACGCACCTTCACACCTGCGTTGTGTCTCGCCTACGCACCTCTGCACCTACACCGTGTCTAGCCTGCAGACCTCTGAGTATAGACAATTTATCAGTCTTCAATTATACCCCAGACTATCAGATTTACAGATCTGATCATGCGCCAAAGAGATCTCGACCCATTAGTAGATCTATCTTGTAATGCTCAGATTTCTCCTTGACTCAGGTCCAACTCACCAACCGATCACCAATATTTCAGTTCTTGCTCTTCTTAAGATATTCAACCCACTTGTGTCCAGCCAAATGATCTCCTTTCCTTTTTATAGACTTGGCCTCACTCAAAACCATGGTCCAAACCATAGGAATCCAATACTAGGGACCCAAAACCTGGGTTCAATACTTTAGATGCAAAAGCACGGACCAAAACCATAGCCTCAAATCTGTTGGACTAATACCATGGACCAAACATAAGATTTCCCACGTGCGCGTTTTTCTTTGCATGAAATTCTGTTATTTTAGGTTCGCACTTTATGTTCGGAACACCTGCGAAAATGTCCGCATCTTGTGAACGGCGCATATGCGGAACCTGCTGAAGTCTGCACCTTTTGATCGTCGTACCCGCGGAACCTGCCTGAACTTGTGATCTGCTATCTTGAGTGAGTTGCCATCAAGGACAACACTTATTTCATAATGCCAACAATCTCCCACTTTGGACTTGATGGCAACCACCACACCAAGTCACTCTCCCCCTTTGACATCAAGGGAAAAGGGCGGACCAAGATATTCTCTTCTTGATATACATTCCACTGTCCATATTCCTTCTGAGTACATACTGAAATTTCTGATTAAGCTCCCCCTTTGTACATGCCAAGATATACCAATCTGTCCATGCTCCCCCTAAGCACATGCAAGGTCTTTATAAAAAATACCAAAAACCATGATAGTCATTAGCCACTATCATACATCATACCATGAACATCATTATCCAGTCCTATAAGCTACAATACAATTATATTGATCAACCAGCAAGATGTATCATTTAGCCACATAAGCATTATTACCAAAAACTTCTAACCATAATGCCAACAATGCATTATTTGAAGTCTAAGCTCCCCTCGAGCCTATGCCAACCATCATATACCATGACCAAACCATTTCCTGAGCCTGTTTTGCTGCCTTTTTCTTCTGAGCTTCATATACGCGACTTTGCAGCCTCTATATCACGTATATACGTGACTTATGGATCAATATTATCAAATTCCTTTTCAAATTATACAATCATTTGCTTATACCTTCAAAACTTATAATTTAATTTATTCTTCAGATGTTGATCATTAATCTGTGTGTCAGAACCATATAACAGTAAAAGGAACAGGAAATATAGAGCAGACAGTCACACCAAAGAACACAAGATATAAGGTGGAAACCCAATGTGGGTGAAAACCACCTGCTACAATATGTCTCTATCTTCTTTCAATTAGAAACTTCTTTGACAATGATTCTGTACTGGTGCAGTCTTATACTAGCACGCAGGCTTCAACCTGTAGAAGGCTACAACCTTCTTAGCTCTTGTACTAGCCGATCCATTTACTAGTACATAGGTGCTAGCCTACTGAACTCTACAATCTTCCAGGGACCACGTTTCATAAATTTTCAAACTGGATCCATGAATATCAAATAATCATCAAGTATATGTGCATCAACCAATCTCTTTTGCAAAAATAACTACTGAATCAACCAATAACTTCTCAGAATGCTATAACTAGAAAACAGTACTAGTAACCAGACACTAATTCTGAACCTTGAACACGGTAATAATAGACAAAAAAAACTAAAACAAAAAGTCTGCAACTTCACCAATACAAACCTGCAGGTATCCGCACTTCTGCTCTATCGAGCTTGTGCACCTCCGCACCTGTGTTGTGTTAGGTCTGCATACCCCTCCACACCTTCTCTATGTCTAACCTACGCACCTTCACACCTGCGTTGTGTCTCGCCTACGCACCTCTGCACCTACACCGTGTCTAGCCTGCAGACCTCTGAGTATAGACAATTTATCAGTCTTCAATTATACCCCAGACTATCAGATTTACAGATCTGATCATGCGCCAAAGAGATCTCGACCCATTAGTAGATCTATCTTGTAATGCTCAGATTTCTCCTTGACTCAGGTCCAACTCACCAACCGATCACCAATATTTCAGTTCTTGCTCTTCTTAAGATATTCAACCCACTTGTGTCCAGCCAAATGATCTCCTTTCCTTTTTATAGACTTGGCCTCACTCAAAACCATGGTCCAAACCATAGGAATCCAATACTAGGGACCCAAAACCTGGGTTCAATACTTTAGATGCAAAAGCACGGACCAAAACCATAGCCTCAAATCTGTCGGACTAATACCATGGACCAAACATAAGATTTCCCACGTGCGCGTTTTTCTTTGCATGAAATTCTGTTATTTTAGGTTCGCACTTTATGTTCGGAACACCTGCGAAAATGTCCGCATCTTGTGAACGGCGCATATGCGGAACCTGCTGAAGTCTGCACCTTTTGATCGTCGTACCCGCGGAACCTGCCTGAACTTGTGATCTGCTATCTTGAGTGAGTTGCCATCAAGGACAACACTTATTTCATAATGCCAACAATCTCCCACTTTGGACTTGATGGCAACCACCACACCAAGTCACTCTCCCCCTTTGACATCAAGGGAAAAGGGCGGACCAAGATATTCTCTTCTTGATATACATTCCGCTGTCCATATTCCTTCTGAGTACATACTGAAATTTCTGATTAAGCTCCCCCTTTGTACATGCCAAGATATACCAATCTGTCCATGCTCCCCCTAAGCACATGCAAGGTCTTTATAAAAAATACCAAAAACCATGATAGTCATTAGCCACTATCATACATCATACCATGAACATCATTATCCAGTCCTATAAGCTGCAATACAATTATATTGATCAACCAGCAAGATGTATCATTTAGCCACATAAGCATTATTACCAAAAACTTCTAACCATAATGCCAACAATGCATTATTTGAAGTCTAAGCTCCCCTCGAGCCTATGCCAACCATCATATACCATGACCAAACCATTTCCTGAGCCTGTTTTGCTGCCTTTTTCTTCTGAGCTTCATATACGCGACTTTGCAGCCTCTATATCACGTATATACGTGACTTATGTTCATTATATTGGTGGATGCAAGATGGAATACTAGAGATCTACACTTTCAGTTTCCCCTGTGTCTGTTACATCAGCTGACTGAGTTATGTCACACCTTTCTGTCTCTAATTTTGTCTTCTGGAATTGTGATGGTGTACAATCCTCTTGCTTTTGAATTTTTCTCCTGCATTCTCTTGCTTTATGTCCATACTTGTTGCATGCATAACATCTTACATGTTTCGTGTTACTTCTATTACAATCAATTGCTTTGTGACCAAACATATTGCAAGCAAAACAATATCCTTTGAAGTACTTGGAATGTGATGATCTTATGTGACAGTTTTGAATCATTCTACTTCTGCATTTGGCTGCAACATGTCCAAGATTATGACATACATAACATTTAATATTATTCAATGGAGGAAATAGTCGTCTATCACTTCCATAGTTAGGAGTAAAGGATTTTCTTTGAGGAATTTCTTTCCTTGGTTGTTCCTTGCTAAGCGTTTCAGAATTCTCATTGGAGTTCCTTGCCTCACCTTGTGAGCTAGATTCACTTTCAACAGATTCATAAAAGCCAAGACCAGTTTTGATAGTAGGGGATCTTTGACTACCAAGAATGACATCCAAAATATTAGTACTACTTTAAATCGTAACAATTTATCCTTTTCTTCTAATTTACCTTTTAAGATATTTACCTCAACTTGATGTTGTTCTTCCTTTTCTAGATACTGCTTCCTTATGCTTTCTTCAGCTTTTCTTCCTTCTTCCACTTGTTGCCTTAATTCGATCACTTCATGTTCTTGTTTTTCAAGAGCTTCTCTATTCTGCTTCTTTAATTCTTCAATATCTTCTTTTAGAGAGAGGATTTTCGATTCAAGTCTCTGAATTGTTATGCTCTGATCTTTTACTACATCCTGCAATTGCTCCCTTATTCTGGTTACTAACTCCAATTGTTCCTTTAATCTGGTAACTTCCACATCCTTATTTTCATATGCCATGAGACTTCTAATGTCTTCACCACTATTGAATGAGACATTACTTTTAACATGAGTATAATAGCTTCTATTACCTTCTTCAGACATCTTTCCTTTGTTATGAGGGCATCTAGCAACGTAGTGACCAGCTCTACCACATGAAAAACATTTGAAAGGAATCTTACCTTTGAACCTTCCAGTTTCCCGTTCAAGATTTTTGACAAAATTTACCTTGTCTTCTCCTTTTGAGATGTATCCTGATTCATTTGCTGATACTTTGAAAGCGGCTTCTCTCATATCTGATGGTCCTTCTTTTCTCATCTCATAAGCAGTTAAGATTCCGTGAAGCTGCATCATAGTGATTTTCTGCAGATTCTCCTTTTCTTCTATGGCAGACACTTTCGAATCAAATTTAGCAGACAGGGATCTTAAAACCTTTTCAACTAAGACAACTTCCTTAAATTCGTCACCCAGATTCCTCATACAATTGACAATCTCATTTATACACAAGAAATAATTATCTATGCTTTCATTACTATGCATCTTAAGATTTTCATACCGTATTCTAAGAGTTTGAAGCCTTGCTCATTTTACCTGTTCATCTCCTTCGTAGCTTAGAATGATTTTGTCCCATATTTCTTTGGCTGATTTGAAATACATGACCTTCATGAATTTTGATTGTGACAAACTTCCCAATAAGACAGTAATAGCTTTGGAATTAAGTTCATATTGCTTTCTCTCTACTGTATCTGTAGGAATTGCTAATGGATATATCTATCCTCCTTCCATGGTTCCCCAAACATATGTTCCAAGCGATTGTAGATATGTCGTGGTTCTTATCTTCCAGTGAGCAAAGTTGCTCCCATCAAAGATTGGTGGCCTGATGGATGCCTCTCTTTCTTGATTAGCCATTCTAATGGATCTTTCCTTCAAGCGATCAAGCTTCTTCTCAAGGACCTGCTCTGATACCAATTGTTGGAAATAATACTGATAGGGGGGGTGAATCAGTATTATCAAATTCCTTTTCAAATTATACAATCATTTGCTTATACCTTCAAAACTTATAATTTAATTTATTCTTCAGATGTTGATCATTAATCTGTGTGTCAGAACCATATAACAGTAAAAGGAACAAGAAATATATAGCAGACAGTCACACCAAAGAACACAAGATATAAGGTGGAAAACCCAATGTGAGTGAAAACCACCTGCTGCAATATGTCTCTATCTTCTTTCAATTAGAAACTTCTTTTACAATGATTCTATAGTAGTGCAGTCTTATACCAGCACGCAGGCTTCAACCTGCAGAAGGCTACAACCTTCTTAGCTCTTGTACTAGCCGATCCATTTCCTAGTACGTAGGCGCCGGCCTACTAAACTCTACAATCTTCCAGGGACCACATTTCATAAATTTTCAAACTGGATCCATGACTATCAAACAATCATCAAGTATATGTGCATCAACCAATATATTTTCCAAAAACAACTACTGAATCAACCAATAACTTCTCAGAATGTTGTAATCAGAAAACAGTACTAGTAACCAAACACCAATTCTAAACCCTGAACACTGCAATAATAGACAAAAACAACTAAAACAAAAAGTCTACAACTTCACCAATAGAAACCTGTTGGTATCTTCACTTCTGTTGTATCGAGCCTTTGCACCTCCACACCTGTGCTGTGTCAGGTCTATGCACCTCCACACCTACTCTGTGTCTGACTTGCGCACCTTCGCACCTACGTTGTGTCTTGCCTGCGCACCTCCGCACCTAGATCGTGTCTAGCCTACAAACCTCTGGGTATAGACAATTTATCAGTCTTCAATTATACCCCAGACTATCAGATTTACAGATCTGATCATGCGCCAAAGAGATCTCGACCCATCAGTAGATCCGTCTTGTAATACTCAGGTTTCTCCTTGACTCAGGTCCAACTCACCAACCGATCACCAATATTTCAGTTCTTGCTCTTCTTAAGATATTCAACCCACTTGTGTCCAACCAAATGATCTCCTTTCTTTTTTATAGACTAGGCCTCACTCAAAACCATGGTCCAAACCATAGGAATCCAATACTAGGGACCCAAAACCTGGGTTCAATACTTTAGATGCAAAACCACGGACCAAAACCATAGGATCAAAACTTTCAAACTAATACCATGGACCAAACATAAGATTTCCCACGTGCACATTTTTCTCTACATGAAAGTTTGTTATTTTAGGTTCGCACTTTATGTTCAGAACACCTACAAACATGTTTGCATCTTGTGAACAATGCATATGCGGAACCTGCCGAAGTCCGCACCTTTTGATTGGCGTACCTACGGAACCTCCCTAAACTTGTGATCTGCTATCTTGAGTGAGTTTCCATCAAGGACAACACTTATTTCATAATGCCAACATTCCATTATTTCGCCTCCACCGTGCAAAGAATTGTGAATGTTTTTATGTATTGTGCGTCATTTATAGTTCTCTTTTACAAAGGAGTAGCGTAATCAAATTGTCGTCTTTTGATTTGGAAGTGTCGCAAGTGTCATTTTCAGTAAAAGAAAAGAATCCTATTGTTCTTGATGGTTGATTATATTGTTACTCTTGTATTTGATTTGAATTAGTGGCTTTTTAGGTGTCGAAAGCAGTTTTCAATTCAAAATTGCAAAGTGTCGTCATTATCTTCCTTTCGTTTTTGAAGAGAAATTTCTTAGTACTCTCGCTTTGAAAAGATAATTTAGATTTGTACTTAGCATCCTTTATGTCATTCACACATTAAGAAAGCGAAAAACAAATGCATGCATGTGCATTTGCATTTAGACTGCTTATTGGTTTGATTTAGGACAGTGCATCTAGTGTGTGCTCTTTGCTCTATGTTGAAAGAATATCATTTCTCTTTCATTAGTAGCTAGGATTTTCATTGCAAAAGGAAGATTAAACGACTGTTTATCATCTTAGATTACATTTTAGGAATTATATATCTGCATCACGCGGTGAACCTGAAAGGAAAATTTATTAAGAAAGATCAACTATAAAATAAATTCAATGAACATAAAAACGTTTTGGAATCTAACGCACAACATTTAGAAGTCTAGGCTAGAGACGTATTCTGGTGTCGTAAAGCCTGGTAACTATCGCTTTCATTGTTGGTTGGGTGATTCCTGCTCTTTGAGACAACAAGTGCCAGTACGAACTTGTGCTCCCACATACCATCAAGTATATATTGGGGGACCACAATAGGCTATATCCTTTATCCTTAGGAAGTTGTGTCTACCGCCCTATCGATCACAATGCACTGAACACAACATTCGGGAAGATTGACTGCCGTACCATAAAAAGTATTCTGCAGTTTTGCGATTGGTTTGGTAAATCCCTCTATCTAGATTTCCAGAGTAGTCTCCTTTCATTCCTTTTCAGACTCCTTAAAGGAAAAGGTCCATCTGAGCACTTGTCACTTCATGCTCATTAAAAATCGAAGGCAACTAGAGTCATCTTTTGCTTTTTCTCAACTCTTAAAAATTGAAAAAGCAAGTTGTGTCAAAGCGCCTAAAATTTATTTTAATCATAATAATATCACTTTTCCCGCGTTGGTTTCAGGTTGGGAAAAATGGAGTCCACCAACCAAGGATTTCCCCTTGGAGGAAATCCTAGTCCTTTCTCCTCTTGGGGAGATGTTGGTGCACCTCATATGGCCACATTGTCCATTCCAGGATTGACAATCTGCTTGCCAATATGGCTCTTCTCGACCTCTGTCATTCAAAGCACCATGATTCCTGAACAATCAAGTCAGCAACTAGATGATACTAGAGTTACCCCTCAACCTTCTGCTTCTCTTGTTTCTCCCTCCCCTCCTTCCTCTTCACTTGGTGAAGCTGGTAAAGCTAAAAACCAAGTAACTGAGAAGAAGAAGAAAGGGAAGGAGAAGGAGAAGAAGAAGAAGGAGCCAAAGGAAAAAAGGGGCAATCATGCATCGTCTAGTGAAAATCCACACACTACACCATCCAAGCCTAAATCTACATGTGTCATTTGCGAAGGATACCACTATCATCGAGATTGTCCTTGCATCCCTCAAATCTTAAGGGACTAGTCTCCTCATTTTCACAATCTGGTGTCATCAACCTCTGACAATTCAAGTTGAAAGTACACCGTCAACTAGTGAAAGTGAAGTCTCTGGATAGAAAAGAAAATGTAAATTTCCTTGTAAACCATGTGAAGGCGATCACGTCGTCCACCATTGTCCCTTCCTAGATGAAGCTAAAAGAGTCTTAGATAACTGTCTTGCTTCACCACTACGGCTTCCTCCTGGATACAAGAAACCCTTGCCGAGTCCATCACTAGTTGAAAATCCAACTGACAAAACTTTGTGGCCAGTCTGTTAAACACACATGGAGAGTGAGAAAGATAGGAAAGATAAAGCATGCATTACATTTTTATTAACAATAGATGTACATTTATAGTACAATATTGTGACCGTTGGGATTCACATCCCAAGGTCCCTTGGACTGCTTTGTCCATTCGGCTTCCACACTAACCCATTAAGGATTAGGTGTCCAACATTCCCCCCCTTAATCCGAAGGGTTATGTATGAGTCCAAGAAGAGAGCTGTAATACAAAATCTGCAAATATGCATGGCAGCACTAGGCTAAATGTGCTCTATGACATGTTGGTATATAAAGGGCGGTGGTTTAAGTATGGCCACCAACACTGGAATGCTTAGTGCAGTTCCCGGAACTCTTCCAAAACTGGCAAGAAGCTGAAGTCTTCTGCTAGAGGAAATGCTCCTATTGTTTTTGAAGAGGGAAACCTTCAACCATAAAAGGGAGGTCTCACTCCACATAAAAGGTAAAACTTCAACCTGAAAAAGGGAAGTCTCAACCTGTGATGGTTTAAGGATGACCAACAACTCTGGAATGCTTAATGCAATTCCTGGAACTCTTCCAAAACTGGCAAGAAGCTGGAGTCTTCTGCTAGAGGAAGTGTTCTCAATTTTGTTCCTGGAACTCTTCCAACACTGGCAAGAAGCTGAAGTCTTCTACTAGAGGAAGTGTCCCAGATTGCCATTTGAAGGCATGTTCAGGCATCTTTGTCTCTGGCTACAACTCTGAAACGGGTGTGGCAGGTTGTGGCTCAGGCTCGCTTGATGTGGCTTTGAAGCTTGTAGATGACCATCATTTCCCCCCATGTCAGATACAAGGTGAGAAGATGGAGAAAACTCAACTGCAAGACTGTTCAATATTCTGGAACAAGTTCTGACATGTGTTTGAAATATCTTCTTGGCTGTTGATGCCCATTGCCAAGAAGCGATCCATCCTAGATGAATCTTTGTTCTTAGTAGGCTTGTTTATGAAGCATCTATTTGAAGAATGAATGGTTTTATGACAATGCTTACATGGATGAATATCAAAACAATGATATTTCATATGGCCAACTCAGTCACAGTGTTGGAATTTCACAATCTATTGTTGTGGAAGAGGAGTAGAATCTAAAACAGCTGGAGGTGAACTGTCATGAAGAGAAGGTGAGGATGAACCGTCCTGAAGAAATCCAACACTTTGAAATTGGATTGGTTTGGAGTAGTCTGGAATATGGAAGGATAAGTCCTTGTCATAACCAAGACCAATTTTGTGCTTGTTGTGGACAAGCTCTTCCCAAGGTCTAATGATCGGCTTTGGAAGTGAAAGCTGAACCTCTGCATCTGCATGTAACCTTGTTGTTTTATTGGGTACTAAATCTGAATGAACTGTAACATTATTGACTTGCTGCTGATGGGTTGTTTTCTCAATGTTTTGAACAGAAACAGGTTCAGAATGATGATTCCTCTGTTTTAATTCTTCTTGCTGAAGCTGAGATTCACTAGTAACAAGAATTATCTTCAGTTCACAGTGAGCAATGAATTATCTTGCTCAAGATATAAGAGGTCAAACAATGTATACATGCCAAAATGGTATTTAAAAGCAACACACACACACACACACACACACACACACACACACACATATATATCAAAGCAACAGTTATGAAAACAACACATAGATCTTTGACTTTGGCCTTGACATCTGTTGGGGTCAAAGATAGACACAATAACTCACTATGAAAACCTGGCTGGATCCATCAGTCGATTTGATAGCTTCCTTGGTAAGCATCCATTGATTTGCATTCTTACATCTTTTTCGCTTTTCAACTCACAGGTCACGACCTTCATAGAAAATTATATATCCTTCAACCCACAATTCATTTTTTTTTATAAATGAAACATACATACTAGAGATGAGTGCACAATAGAATACCCATAGAACGTTCAACGTAGTTCACTGTAGCAGAGTCGATCCACACAGGCATATTCAATGCAGAGTTGTTCGGTCTTCCACTAGTGATCAACACTCCAACAACATCCATAGTCTCCAAGAAAGGAAAACCAACATTGTCATAAAATTTTACCGAACAACACTTTCATACCATTTGACTCCTCGATCAAACTACACAAATATACCACCTTTTTTTACTACAAATTATACGCAAGGGGCAGTGCACCAGCACACCAGGGAGTAATTCTACGAATCAATTGTATTTATCCCACACCCCGTGCACTCATACACCTCTACTTTGCTATAGATTCCACAAGAATTGGTTTCTAGCTAATAGCCAGTTCTTGAATGCTCTTACTAATAAATAAAGACATTTTTTCCGGCACCTAGAAACCCAACTATTCCTGTTCGATCTGATTCCTCTATATCACCACATGAAAATTTGAACCTATGAATAACACATATTTTTGTATAAGTCTTAGGTGCTGTCCCTAATTGCGTTACATCGGCTGCCAACTGGTCTTCAAGTTTTTTTTTTTATCGAAACTGCTTGGACATATCCAATCCCCTCGACATTGGAGATGAGTACGAGGTTGATGTATGAGTGCTTGATAAACTTCTTTGGAGATGGAAACAATTATCGAGGGATCTTGAATAACGAATAGATCTTGTTGCAGACGAAATAAGTTACCCCGAGATGTAGGTGCAATGGATCGAGGTGAGTAGCGTAGTGTGGGAGGAGGTGAATGGGCTACCTAAACAGTCCAACTCCAGGCAAAGCGTTAATTCTGAAACAGACAACTGCGCAGTGAAATGAATAATGGATTTTGGGAACCTAGAAATGATAAGAACACTCCATTATTCGTCGAGGACAGAGCAAGAAATATTCCTATCTACAGTCATAAGAATAGTTCTGCACGGTACAGAGGAATGGCAAAAATGAGGGACGTTCCGTGGCAAGGTACTATTCCGGTCTGCGCAATACAGAGGAATGGCAGAACTGAGGGACGTTACCTCTGTCAAAACCCACAAGGAGGAGAGTAGTCCAAGTGCTTCAATAGATGTTGAATTCTGCCCTTTGATACCACCGTCTGATGCAGGCTTTCAAGGCCTGAAGTCAACTATTGTAAACAATCAGAAGCATATTCTTTGGATAGGGCAATGCTGCCAAAATGGAGCAAATTTATCGAGATGGAAATGACAGAAATGGCACAAATAACACTCAGTGAAGGAGGTTTCTCTCGTAACGTAGGCTGATTTAAAACAGTTGAATTTTCAAACCTAGGACGCCAATTTTACTATTTCAAGTTTATGGGTAGAGGTGCAGGATTAAAATGTGCATAAAGGCCATAGAAAAACAAGTGGCTCACACTTGAGCAGGGTAGGAGATTGCCCGCTCTGATACCATTTTAAACACACACATGACAGAAAAAGTATGAAAGATAAAACATGAGAGTACATTTTTTATTATTAAATGATATACATTTATAGTACATGGTGTGACCATTGGGTTCCACATCCCAACATCTCCTGGACTTCCTTAGTCTATTCAGCTTCCACACTAACCCTTAGAAGATTAGGTGTCCAACAATATCAATGTTTGATGCATTGTAGGTGTTTCAGAAGTAAAGAGAGATCTCATAGCCCAACCTCCTTCAAACTTCATCCATCCATGATCATCCCTTGCTTTCACTAAGACCCTCACCAATTTCATCATTTTACAAGGAAAATTCTCCAAGCATGTTGAGTGAATGTAACCATCTCCCAACCTTGGTTTTGAGTTCTAAGTGATCCTAGGCATTTTCTTGCTTCATTCCATCCACCAACCACCTTCCCTAAGCCTTCCATCACCTTTAGCACCCATCATTTTTCTCTTGGCTGTATCCTGTAGAAATACAAAGAATCCTATAGGTTTCTAGGACATCCTATAGGTTTTCCCGTAGTGGCATATTTTGAGGCCAAATTGAGGGAAAAGCCTCTAGGAATTCATACGAGGTGACCTAAGGCTCTCCCAATCCTTCCAAGCATCCACCAACATTGCTAAGCCACCTGCCACATCACCAAAAGAGATTAGCTTCCACACTCTTCCATAAAAAAAGATAAAAATAAAAAAAGATTTATTCTAGTCATTTACATGTACCGTAGTAATGTTTGATGTTTTGAACTTACATGCTTAGGACAATAGAATTTCATACATGTTAACTTAGCATTATTTCTAAAGCATAGTATCTTAGAAGTTAGTTAGAAAATGGTGTAATTTTAGCATTGGATTTCGTTCTTTTTCCTTATTGCAGTAGAAAATATTTCTCTTAGAGTAGATTTCTCTTTCCCTCATCAGTAATCAAGCTTCTTCTGAATCCATAGAAGTCTAGCTTGAAAAACCCTAGTGGTCTCTCGCTAGCTGAACAGTGACAAAAGGGTAGAACCATCACTTTTACTTGTGTATACAACACTGTCACCTCCAAGTTTGTACGAACCCCATGTTGATAAATTAAAGCTGGTAGCCCCAAGATTTGCAGCATTCTTACTGCAATATTGGTGCTCATCTCTTTTTGGCACCATTGCCAGGGAGGTGTCTGAGTAATATGTGATTACTACTTTCTTTCTTCCATTTCTTGTTTCTGATATTCTATTATTAGTTTCATTTTTGAAAGAGTAATTTTGTTGCTTTCTTTTCCATTCTGCATTCTTTGCTTTCCTTTCCATTATGCAAGTAAGATTCCATTCAAATAATTACTTTTCATTTAGTCAGTTAATTTCATTCAATCTGCAATTTCAATTCTGCAATCACTTTCACAGTTTGAAAAAAAACTCAAAACAAAAAAAAGAACATTTTTTTCATGCCTCGTAGGAATAGGGATAACTTAGGGAAATTTTTTCCAAATACCCCCACTGTTTCAAACATCCAATCTTCCCTCTTCTTTGGTGGTTGTGAATTGGAGGAACCCTTAGGTGAGCAACCATAAATATTTGAAGAATCTACATGGGAGGAAGAAGAAGAAGAACCCATTCCTACTGATCCAATGGCTGAAAATAGAAATGACATAGGGAATAGAGAAAGAGTTGAGGGTGCTTTCCCCGTCAGGGAAACCAATGGGGATGTTAAGATGAAGAATATAAGCCCCTCTGCCCTTCCTCATTTCCATGGCCTAACCATAGAAGATCCAGATACTTTCTTATTTGAATTTGCTATCATATGTTGAACCTATGACTACATCAATGATGAGCTGAAGTTGAAACTATTCCCATCCACTCTCAAGGATGCAGCTTTATGCTGGTTCATGGGTTTACCAGGGGATAACATCACCACTTGGGCTCATATGCAGCAAGCTTTCAAAAATAAGTATTGGGACTACTATAGGTCTAAAGACACTAAAGAGGAAATTTTTAGGATGACCTTAGGGCATGATGAATCCCTAGAATATTATGAAGAAATATTCTAGCTTAGCTACAAAAGGGCCAGGTGCACACTTGACCCTGAGTCACTAAAGCTAGTCTTGCTTAGAGGAGTATGGGAAGATCTTCTAGATACCCTAAACTTGTTAGCAGGAGGATAAATCTACCATTTACCCTATGATTATATCAAGATTGTCTTTAGAAACCATTCTAGGGTAGCTAGGAAAAAGGGTAGGGGTAGTCAACCTATGGTTAGTCCATCCTCTTCCAATGCATCCATCAAGGGTGAAATTGGAAACATGCTAGAGGATTTCAAGAGTGAGATGTTGCAAACCCTTTCCCTACAAATGGACACTATGCACATTAAGAGAAAACAGGAGGAAGCAGAGAGAGCCTTAGCCATTTTCTGCCCTAGGTGCACCAAGAGACACCATAGGAATGAATGTCGATTGAATTTGACTTAAATCTACTCAGTTTGTGAAGAAAACCACTCCACAGACAAGTTCCCTTCTCTACCTGGACTAAAAGTTGTATGTCAAGGAGCTAAAGGGGTAATTGAACAGCTCTGTTACATAAACCAAAGGAGACCCCACGGGCCTAGGCCATACCATCAAGGCATGCAAGGGTCATCCCATGCATATTACAACCCCAACCAGACCACATCCATTCCCTCTTGGGGACCCCCTGCTCATCCTTCCTGGTCTACATCTCCTCCTTGGTCCTTTGCACCTCAGTATCATTCCCAGCCAACCAACCAATCATTTCAACCATATGCTCCACCATAGCCTCAGTGGAATGCACCACCCTAGGGGTGGAGGCCCTCATATAATAATGCTCCAGCTTTATTGCCTTCACAAATTGCTCAACCACATCTTTTACACTCTACTCCACCTAAACAACCCCATATGTACTCCCAGCCAAATCCGAACTCGAACAATAGACAGGCACAACCAGTATACGTTTGAGAGACATCCTATCTAGCTTATACTGTGGAAATTCAAGAAATCAACCTGAGATCTGGGAGAGTACTCCCGGACAACCAACCTCTACCTCCACCTAGGGAGGTTGTGGAAGAAAGAGAGGAAATCATGCCTAAAGTAAATCCACCACCCTTTCCTGAGAGATTAACCCAACTACTCCAGCCTACCCCAGAAGAGACTAAACTTCAAAGAGAATTGAAAAATCTATGTGTCAAAATTCCACTTCTCCAAGTTATAAAAGATGTGCCTATTTACAGCAAGTTGGTCAAGGAGAAGTGATTCAAGCTTCTAGGGAGGCGAAGAAGAGATTCCCATACCATTAATTTCATTGGATAGATGTCCGACTTAATGTTGGGGCAGGTAATCTATCCAAAGTATTTGGACCCTAGAAGCCCTGTAGTAGATGTGCACATCAATGGCACCATTGTCCCACACACTTTGATTGATATTGGGGATGCCATTAATGTGATGACCAAGGACACCATGCTCAAGCTCAACCTCTAGGGTTCATTGAGAAAGACCACAACAGTCCTACAACTTACAAATCGCTCCACAATGACCCCTAAGGGGATTGTGGAGGATGTGATCATCTCTATTGACTCTTAGGAATACCTTGTAGATTTCCTAGTTCTCCAGCCTAAGGCCAAGCTTATTGGCTACCCTATCATCCTTGGGAGGCCCTGGCTAGCCACTATCAATGCCTACATTAGTTGTAGGGCTGGAAATATGACTATTAAGAATGGGCATATGCTCAAGTAGTTAGTCCTATATCCTCCTGCTCAGCCATTTCTAGAACATGACTTACCTTTATGGCTAGAAGAGGAGGAAGAAGACTAAGTATATTCCACCCAACTCTATACCTTAGAAACAACCATGGGAAGGGGACAACTGGATGAAGATAATTTGATTGAACACATACTCCAAAGTCCAATTCCTAATACATTGTCCTTAGAAGCAGTAGTAAAGGAAACCCATAGGAACCATCATATTGACCTATGCTTAGCCGATTCCAACCCTATCTGTGTCAAAACCATAGAATTCGACCTGGAGAGAACTTTGAAAATCAACCCGTCTCTTTTTGTTCACCAAGAAGAAAAGTTGTGCAAAATGCTAAAGGAACACCTGGATGCCTTTGCTTGGAATTACAAATAAATGAAGGGAGTGCACCCCTCGGTGTGTACTCACCACATTTATATCAAAGAAGGTTGCAAACCAGTCTTGAAACCCCAAAGGAGGATGAATCCAACTCTCAAAGATATAGTCAAAGAAGAACTTCAAAAGCTACTAGACACAGGATACATTTACCCTATCTCCGACAGTGAGTGGGTCCCTCCTTTGGTGTTGGTTCCAAAGAAAAATGGTAAGTGTGCCTGGGATCATACCAACCAAGTGTTCCAGATTAGAGGTAAATCCATTCCTTTGACTGTTGAGGATGTCTACTTTTTGACTGGTTTGTTGAGGCGTGGTGCCCTTCTCTCACTATCAGGTTCTGCCCGTGGGGGCGAATCCGTGAGGGATTACATTCGTCGATATTGTAGAGATGGATCTCAGCCAAGTCGGGATGGCAAGATCAGCATTAGAGATGTCACTGACCGGTCCTTGAGGACCATCTTATTCAGCTTTGCTAGATTGGCTGGCAGCGCGGCTCTTCACTTGGCCAACAAGTCCTATATGCAGTATGCCTTGGAATGCCTTGAACCAAAGGTATTCAACTAGTGTGATGCAGTACTTCCAGTGATAAAAAAAACTCACCAAGGTAAAAAATGGAAGATCCAAGAACTTTGGTTATGGTTCTATTCTGACCACTTTTTCCTTGGAGAAGATCCCACTAATGCAACACTCAGATTGCCAGCACCGATAGAGCCATGGATGCAGAGGTGGGTTGACCTTATGGCCAGACATGCTGGTCAATCGCAGGTTTCATTCTTTGATGCCTTCTTCAAGTGGTTCAACCATCAGCAAATGGTTTATGCCGAGTATCCATATGCCGGGATGGATTTCCGGGGTGACCTAGATTTGGTGCTGCCGACTGGTGAGCAGTGGGGTGTCATAGGTAAAAATCTCTGACCATGTCCCTGTTTATTTCTTTTATGATGTTATTCTATTTTTTAAATGTTATCAAGACTAATCAAACTCATGTAACCATGCAGATATCAGACCAGTGCGATTAGCAGTGCGCCTGAGGGTAACAGCTGCCGTTCCAGCAGGAGAGGCTGTAGGGAGGGCTATCCTTCATGATCTGGATGTAGCCGAGACCCTTGCAGTGTTGCACGATTAGATCGAGGGCCTCACCCTCAGTATTCTGGATGTGAGGACCGACGAGTTACCTTTGAGATTACAACACCATACTACTGGTATGCCGAGTCGATGGACTAGGCTTTTACACATGATCACACAGGTGGTGACTTGTTATCACCAACACCATTAGTCTAGGGTGCTTTCCTGCATTTTTGAGTTTTTGGGTTGTGTGACCAATTTTGTCCTGGACACAGAACATTTTGTAAAAACTATAAACAGTTAAATATATTTTTGATTTTCGGAGCTTTATTTTGGTTAAGTTATATGATCCTGATGCAAATGCTGATGAAATTCTTTTCTTTTATAAATGTTGCAAATGTCTATATAAAACATATTTTTCTAATGAATCAGTTAATGTGTTTAAGTTTCTGGAAATGTGTTGATATTGAATAGAATCAAACTGCCTTTCCAAAATCCTGACCCTTAGGGACATACGATAGATAGCTAGGTTTCGAATGGAATAGATGCCAATAAGTTGTAGAATGACGAGTTGTGAATCTAGCTTGATGACAAGTCGGTGTATGCCATGTGTGATGGCATCAGAGAGGAGCTCTATCAATGTGCTATATTTAACGATGTTTTTTATCGATCGACCAAGACATACCCCTCTGAAACTCACTAACTCGCCGCTTGGATCAAAGATGGCCTAGGCTGCAGAAGATAGGTTCTGCGTACTATGACTAGCTCCATCGGCGTATCCAATAAATGATTCCAATAGGTTCAACATCTGAAACAAATGAAAAAATGGATTACCTAACCAAAATGATTATTCTTGACAAAAACAAAATGTAACAAAAGCATATGAAGAGATTACTACGCTTAGTCAAGCATAGTAACGTTTAAGGTACAACTCGTTTCGGGGTTGCGACAGTGGAATCCCATTGTAATCTACTAGATCGTAGGCTTCTTTTGCTAATACATGCTTAACAATGTAGGGACCCATCCACAAAGACTGGAACTTTCCTACTCCCAATTTATCGGATTCCTGATCGTAAAGTAAGACTAGGTCACCTTCTGAGAAGACACGGGGTTTGACATTCTTGTCAAACTGCACCTTTACTCGTTTCTTATGCACTTCATTAGCCAAGGTGGCGTCACGATGGCTTTCATCCAGTTGGATTGATTCCAGGAAATGAGCCTCTTGCTCTGAAGTTCCATGGAGAAGGTCGATTGCGAGCTTGAGAGATGAAATTTCACATTGAACTGGTAAGATTGCTTCTAGGCCATACACCAGCTGAAAGGGTGTAAATCCAGTCACATTTCTCACTGATGTCTGGTATGCCCACAAGGCTGAGTATAGGATTAGGTGCCAACCCCATTTATGGACTCTAATCATCCTTTGCAGCATGCGCTTCAGGACTTTGTTGATCCCCTCAACTGTTAGCTTGCAGATAATACAGAGTACAACTGTCGTGGGACAGTCCTAATTTGGCGGCCAATTCAACCATCATGTGATTGCAGAAATTTGATCCATGATCTATGACTATAGCTTGTGGAACACTGAATCTAGAGACTACATGATTGCAAAAGAAAAGATCATCCGTTTCGTCGCTGTTGTTTAATGTAGGCATTGCCTTGGCCCATTTTGTAAAATAGTCAACTGCGACTATGATATACCCATGCCCCCCGGCCGAGGTGGGGTTACATGTCATGAAATCTATGCCCCATTTGGCGAATGGCCCAACAATAACTACTGGGTGCAGAGGTGTGGGTGGTATTCTGGTTTTGCAGTCGAATATTTGACAAGCATGGAAACTTCTGACTGTGGTTATGCAATATTTGAACATTGCTGGACAGAAGTAACCTGCTCGTAAAATATTTTGTGCCGTAGCGTAACCAGGTTGATGCCCCCCACACGCGCGTGAATGAAAACCATTCAGGACTTTTTCGGCCTCCTCATGAGTGAGGCACCTTCACAGAACTGTATTGATACCACGACGGTAAAGTGTATCACCGACGATCATGTAGTATTTTGCTTGGTATCAAGTACGTCGTTGTTCTGAGCGAGAGGTATTAGGCCTATATGTTTGGGTTTGGAGATAGATGATTATATCTCCATACCACAGATCGCTCAATTATATCAGAAACAAAGATTCATCCATGATTGATGCTCTAGATGTTGAATCGTTTGACGACGATGGGAAGTCACATAGTAACTCTGCGAAAACTAGAGATTTCTTTGATTTGGATTTTGTGAATTCTAGATCAAACTCTTGCAAAATAGCTATCTATTTCAAATATTTGCCTCCAAGTAATTGATGTGACAAGATGTAAGTCATAGGGTTGCAATCTGACAAAATGGTTGTTTTTCGAAAGAGGATATAGTGTCGAAATCTTTGTATTGCTTGAACAACTGCAAGAGCCAGCTTTTCAACATAGGAGTAGTTGCTTTCTATATCATTTAAGTTTTGACTTAAATAATAGACAAGATGTTTGATTCCGTCGCCTTCTTGAACTAAAACCATTGCTATGGTTATATCTGCCACAACTAGATACAGGTTAAAGTCCTTTTGATAGTCAAGAGTGTACATTAATGATGCTTTTACTAGGGATTCCTTTAGAGCATCAAAGGAAGCTTGTGAAACCTGATCCCAATTGAAGGGCACTTCTTTTTTCAAAAGGCACATATAACCTTTGGCAAGTTTGGTGTAATTTCGAATGAACCTCCTTAGAAAGTTTGCTTTCCCTTGGAGTTTCTAAATTTGGAGAAAATTTGAAGGTGGAGGCATATCGATGATTGGCTGAACCTTACATGGGTCGAGACGAATCCCGTCCTTTGAAACCACAAAGCCAAGTAAACAACCAGAACCGACACAAAACACACACTTGTGCGGATTGAGTCGTATCTTGTAGTATCAGAAATGTAGAAATATAGCTCTCAAATGCTGCGGATGATCAGTCCGCTTTCGCGAATGAGCCGGAAGATCATCGAGATATGGTTGAAAGATGTTCTTTATGTCATGGAAGGCATAATTCATAGCCCTCTGAAAAGTTGCCCCTGCGTTCTTTAAACCGAAAGGTAATTTATGATATGCGAATGTGCCCCACGGACAAATAAATGCAGTCTTTGACTGGTCTTGTGGGCGGATATTAATTTGATTATACCTGGAAAATCCATCCATAAACGATATTTCACATCAGGTGCATTCATGAATTATCTGGTCGATGAAGGGTGTAGATAGTTGTCCTTCAGACAAGCTTGGTTTACATCCCTGTAATCAATGCACACTCTAATCGTTCCTTGCTTTTTCATCATAGGAACAATATTCGATACCCAATCAGTTAGAGGAACCGGGTAAATGAAACCAGTGTGTAAAAGTTTTTCAACTTCTGCCTTGATGGCAGCAGCTTTCTTCGGGTGCACTTGCTGAAGCCGTTGTTGTACCGGTTTGACATCTGGATACATCTTAATTTCGTGTTCAACTATGCTCGAGTCAATGCCTGGCATTTCTTCATATGACCATGCAAAGACATATCTGAACTCGCGAAAGAGAGCGTAATATATTTCCAGTTCTGAAGACGAACAAGATTTGCCAACATGAATATTCTCTACAACATCTGGTTTGGTCGGGATATTTATGGCGATAGTTTCTTCGATATTGGACAAATTTCTCTCGGAATCCACCGTATTTATAGTATTTGATAGAAAATAAAAACTGAAGGATGATTAAGGTCGCCGGAACAATCTTCATTGTAATCCGGAAGACGGGAACAATGGTGGAAATCCTCCCATGGTGCATCTCCTATCATCATCGAATGAATGATTCCTTCATCTGTAGAATGTACATGCGACCAAGGATCTGAAGAGGTACCATATTCCTTAGACCTATCTATCCAAACACTCAATGAGCATTGATTTGGGTTTGCCTCCTAGGCTAAGAAAATTGATTGCTACAATATTTCTACTGGGCTTGGAGGCAATACCTGGTGATGATCTATGCTAACATCATGTTCAGAAATATTCTAAATATTTTTAGATATATAAGATACCATATTGCAGGTCTCCACTGTGGCTACTTCCACTAGATTACTCTGAGGCAGTAGAGCAAAAGTACCCATCAATGTAGGATCTTTTAGGAGGTCTACTCTGATATTTTGAAGCGATTGAGAGCTTCCATGGATCATTGGGATGCTTCCTGTAACTTGTGAATTGTTGGGGAGAAAGGTTTGTTGGTCAATGATTGTAATTCCTCCTTGAAAAGGAAATGCAATATTTCTAAAGTATGTTGACACAACAGCAACCATAGCATAAATCTAGGGCATTCCTAATAGGATGTTGTAATCGAGATTTCCATCGATAACTTCGACATCAATTTCTATTGTTTTCCCCCCAGTTCAACTTGCAAGTTACTTAAAATCCTGTACAGTGTGTATGTTCATCCATCAAATGCTTGCAATGTTGTTGATGATCTTGACAAGGGTGGTGATCCTAAAGTTTTCTAGCAACTCATTGACATAATGCATGTAGATGCCCCCTCATCAATAATTGTTCGATGAATAGTTTTGTTGAGGTCTTTCACTTGGATGAGGAAAGCAAGTTGAGCTGGTAGCTGAGGTTCATATCCTTTATGATTAGAGGCCACGAGATTGGAGTCCACTGGGTCAATCCCACCTATTGCTGATAATAGAGCTTGCTTTTGGGAGGGGCAATTTTGCAGTACTTCAAGTGTCGACATAGTAGACGTTGATTGGGCCAGATCCTCTACTACATTATGATTATGTGATGCTCGGGCACGAGGATTAAATGTCGATTTGTGTACTAATCCCTTTGGCGGCTTTATCATTAGCTCAGGAATGATGGGTGGCACAACTTCGTTCGAAGTTGTTGTCGAACTACTAGGTTGATCAGTAGCCTTATTGTTTGATAGCTATGGATTCCTGTAATCTTTATTCCTTGTCGATATCAAAGCATCATTTTGTTTTGAAATGGACAACATAAGCACTTGGGATGGGGAAGCATTGTCGCTAGCAACTAGATTGGTTTCTGGGTTTGGAAACGGATCAGTCAATACCAATGAGGTTTTTTAGTTCTTGAAGAATTTCTTAATCTTAGCTTTATGTGGACAATTTCTCGTCCAATGGTCTTCATCACATATGAGACATGGCTGACCAGGTTTCTTTTGCTCAGAAGGGTTTTAAGAAGATTTTTCAGGAGACGAATCATCCTGTTTCTTCTTTTTGCTTTTCTTTTTCTTCTTTCCCCCCGGTTGCTTTAGTTCTTTGCCTTTGTTGGTCGACACGACATTAACCTCTGAGGCAATAAGTTCTTGATTTGCATTTTGAACAAAAACTGTACGGGCTTTCTTAGATGTAGCCTTTGTGGTTTTCGTGCTGGTTGTGCCTATCATGCCATTTCCAGCATAAGAGTCTTTGTTTGATTTAGGAGGAGGAGGAATGGAAAACTCTAGTCTAGGAGCATCAGGGATTTTGTCATAGAGTGTGCCAGACTGAGTATAGATCAAGTCTAGATATTGCGCACGAGCAATGACTTGCTCTTCAGTGACAACTCCTCCCTTGGCCACATATTCTGTGATAGAAGGTAATAATGACTTAATAAACCATTCATCTAATAGCTAATCAAGAACATATGTCTTTACCATTCGACGACGACGTCGCCACTCATGAATATGATCAGATATGTGAGTGGCTGTTGTTTGCTTAAAATTGGTAAGAAGCTTTGTTCCTGTTTCGTACCTTATGGGTAACTGAAAATGGGTTAAAAAGGTGCTGGCGAGGGTACTGAAGTTATCGAATGAAGCTCTAGGCAATTCGATGTACCATTTTGCTGCCAGACCAGTTAATGTTCATTGAAAAAGGCAAAGCCTAATCGAATCATCATTGAGAGTGTTAGACGAACACCACAAATGAAAGGTCATCACATGATTTGATGGATCTTCACTTGGATTTCCATTGAATTTAGGGATATCTGATGGAAGTTTATGAGGAATCGTCGGTCACCAAGGGGCATAAGCAATTGGATCATTTATTAACCGATTTACATCTAGTAACTCTAATGTTGCTACGAAGGGAAACTATTGATTCAAGTTTGGCGAAGCATACCAAGGATAAGATGGGATCGCCTGAGCTATGGGTCTTTGCATACCAACATAATGTATTTGATGCTGATAACTTTGATAAGGTTGATGGGCATAACCATTATGATATGATTGTCGGTAACCGTTTTGAATATACGGTTGCCCATTACCTGCAAAGCTTTGTTGCTTAGGTCCTCGGTAAGTTTGTTGGAATTGCAGTTGTTGATATTGCACCAGCCATGGCTATGAGACCATTTGCTGTTGCCCAATATTGGGTGTTTGACCAAGATGAGGGGTTATGGTACCCGCTTGAGCCTGGGTCGCTTCAGTTAAGGATCCACTAATCAACGGTTTTGATTGAATCGCGGAAACAAGAGGATGTTGCATTACGACCTGAGGAACTTGAGGTCGACATACAATAGGTAGCACTTGTACTTGTGACACCGTTACGATAGCCGGTGTAATGGGAATATCGACACAGGTTGATCTGGTTGTATAGAATATACAACTTTTGGTTGTTGAGGTAGTATTGGTATCCAACCACTGGATGTGATTCCAGCCTGACTCAAATTTTGTTGTGAACTCCCATATAGTTGTTCTCCTGGAGGAAACAATGAAAAGGCATACTACCCCCCATATGGCGGCAATCCAGTGTTCAAAGGGAAAATGGGCCTTTGAAGACTGGGCTGCCGAAATTGATACTGTTGTGAAGGATCAATTTGCTGAGACTCAACATAAGAGATTCCAGATAATGTTCTGGATGAATAAATAGGAACCGACCATACTGTCGACACAGTCCCTAGGTGGACTCCATCTAGTGGTTGAGAACTAGTTGCGACAGGTGGTACACTAGCGAACATTGTCGGAGTGGCGGCAGGAGGTTCTACTGCTGCTATGTCAGATGACACAGTCCTAGATGTCGATGGTTGTTTAGACATATTGAGTCTATCCAAAAGACTTCCTAGTGATTCTACAGGAACTTACGATGAAGGGAGACTAACTTCTAAAGTAGAAGGATATAGGTGGATCCCAGTTCCAAAATGCAATGGAGTACTAGATGGAAGATCCTTCGTAATATCTTCCATAAAAATCAATCTAGGTGGAAGAGGTAGACCGTCAGGTTTGTAAAATATTTCTGGTGCCGAAGAAGGTATAGACTCTGTAGCGACAGATGCTAGAGGGGTAACACCTTCCGAATCAGCTCTAGAAGGAGCTGGTTCAGAAATAGAAGTGTTTGCCACTACACTAGGATCAGTTCTAGTGTCCTCTTGTAGCTGCGGAACTTCTTCTGTAGAGGCAGGGATACCAGAAATAGTTGGAGTAACTGGAGTCTCTGAGGATGTTGAAACACAGGTTTCAAACAAACCAAGAGACTTTGACCCAGTTAAACGAGTTCACTTGCCCCGGAATGGTCTCGTTTCCGGAGTAAAAAACGGTTGACTCATTAGTCTCCGCGAATGACAGAGTTTTGATTGACTTTCTTCCACGATTGCGGACTACTTGATCAACTCAAAGTAAAAGGGGGAAAAGTGATTCTGAATTAAATAAATTTTATGACACTTTGACACAACTTGCTTTTTCAATTTTTAAGAGTTGAGAAAAAGCTAAAGATGACTCTAGTTGCCTTCGATTTTTAATGAGCCTGATGTGACAAGTGCTCAGATGGACCTTTTCTTTTACGGAGTCTGAAAAGGAATGAAAATAACTACTCTAGAAATCTAGATAGAGGGATTACCAAACCAATCACAAAACTGTAGAATACTTTTTACAGTACGATAGTCAATCTTCCCGAATGCTGTGTTCAGTGCATTACGATCGATAGGGTGGCAGACACAACTTCCTAAGGATGAAGGATGTAGCCTATTGTGGTCTCCCAATATATACTCGATGATACGTGGGAGCACAAGTCTGTACTGGCATTTGTTGTCTCAAAGAGGAGGAATCACCCAACCTATGATGAAAGCGATAGTTACCAGGCTTTACGATGTCAGAATACATCTCTAGCCTAGACTTCTAAATGTTGTGCATTAGGTTCCAAAGCGTTTTTATGTTCATTGAAATTTATTTTACAGTTGATCTTTCTTAAGAAGTTTTCCTTTAAGGTTCACTGCGTGATGTAGATAACAATTCCTAAATATGCAATCTAAAGATGATAAACAGTCTTTACTTTCTCTTTTGCAATGAAAATCCTAGCACTGAAGGGAAAGAGAAGCGAAATTCTTTCGACATAGAGCAGAGAGCACACACTAAGATGCACTGTCCTAAATCAATTTCCACAAGCAGTCTAAATGCAAATGCACATGCATGTATTTGTTTTCCGCTTTCTTAATGTGTGAATGACAAAAAGAATGCTAAGTACAAATCTGAACTATCTTTCTTTCAAAGCGACAGTACTAACAATTTTCTTTTCAAAAAGTGGAAGGAAGACTAAGACGACACTTTGCGATTTTGAATTGAAAAGTGCTTTCGACACTTGAAATACTATTAATTCAAATCAAATCCAAGAGAAAAAGTGTAATCGACTATCAAAAAGAGGAGGATTCTTTTCTTTGACTGAAATCTAGAGGCAGAAACAGTCTTACCTAATCATCACACCTGTAACAAAGGGAAACAGGGATGCATCTCACCAGCAGCACACGGGAGGTGCAATGCATCCAGACTGCCAATGAGAGATAGTGCGATGGTCCAGGGACGAGACTGGGCTTGGTTTTTGCTCACAGTTTGCAGCATAGTTTAGGGATTTAAAATGAGCTAATGATAGTGAGTAAACACAAAACATAGGGGCTGATCTAATGGGGTTACTCGAGCTACCACTAGGGCACTTGGGATGTTTACAAGTCAGATGTTTAATTCTTAAACTAACCCGGATATTGACTGAAGCAACGTTTATCTACTTCGCAGTTGCATAGCAAAAGCAGTTCGAAGGCTAGCTGGCTTAACTTCAAGCTCCATCTGTAGTTTATAAATCCAACAAAGTAGAAACAAGCAAACAAGCTATTCGCTCCCCAGTGGAGTCACCATTTTGTTATCAAGAAAACTAGTGTCTATTCAGAGCTGCTAGTCCCACTAAGATGGGTAGCTATACTAGAAACAAACAAACTAAAGTCACTTGCGTTTTCCTTTATGAGAAATAGATGAGAGAGAAGCAAAGAGTACCAACCTCAGTCTTTCGCTTGGTTCCTTGCTTGTTTCCTCTCCCCTTTGACAGATCTTTGCCACTCCTTCTTCACGTGTCCCACTTTAAAGAACACCTGTAGAGTCAAAGTAGCATAATGCCATCAAAGCATAGAGATCTATAATCATAAACAATATAGGATCAGATATATATTAACCATACAAATGCATATATCAATACAAGATTCAGAGAT